>PVKH010021073.1:0-14430 GCA_004027955.1 Chaetophractus vellerosus | reverse complement strand
GAACCCAGGGCCTCCCATGTGGTAAACCAGTACCCTACCAACTGGGCTATACAGCCGGCCCCAGAAAGGGGTCTTTAGGACCTTGTGACTGCAAGCTTCTACCCCAGATAAATACCCTTTATAAAAGCCAAGAGATTTCTGGGATTTTGCATCAGCACCCCTTTGGCCAACTAATACACACATCAAGTGCTCAATAGTCACTTGTGGCTTGTGGCTACCACATTAGACAGTACAAGTCTAGAACATTTCCATATCACAGAAAGTTCTATTGTACAGTGCTGCACTAAAGCTTCCGTAGTCCTAAACTAGTTTTGTGTTAATTTTTTGACTTGGTATGGCAGTTTGATATTATTTATGAATTCCAAACAGTGATATTGATTATGTTTGTAAACTGGTCTGTTCCTCTGGGTGTGACACCCTTTCATTGTATTAAATTAAGAGGTTTCACTTTTACTTGATTAAATTAAGATCAGGGCTTTGATTCAGCCATGTCAATAGGATGTTGAGTCCCTGCCTACTTGGTGGGTGGACACACACTGAAAATGACATGACATTTAGTTTTTGAGCTGGAGCCCTGGGGAGAGAGACTGGCCTTATGCCAGCCTACAGCTGAGATCAGAAGAAGCTGAGACCATGGAGCCTTAAGTGGAAAAGGAAGGCTGACCAGCAGCCATCTTGCTCCAACACTTGGCAACAGACTTTGGTGAGAGAAATAATTTACTCTTTATGGCCTTGTAACTGCAAGCTTCTACCCCAAATAAATATCCTTTATAAAAGCCAACAGATTTCTGGTACTTTGTATAAACACCGCTTTGGGTGACTAACACAGTTGTTTTCCTGAACCACACAAGTAGTAACAATGTAAGTTCTTAAGTAGCACAAGTACAGACCTTTGATATATGTGTGTGATATTTTCTATTCATGACTCCAAGTAGATAGGAAGTGAGATTTTATTTCCCCAGGCCATAAACCAGGGTTTTCTAGATCGCTTTTAATAACATGTGTGACCCTTCAAATTTCTGGGCTTTATTCAAGAGGTTCAGTTCTATCTCCTAATTTTCAGAAGGCACGTGGCCACATCCTCTTTCCCTATTGGGTATTAAAAAGCCCTTTGCAAATATACTTTCTATGGTTCCCTTGGACTTCATAGGGTCTACTTCCATTTGATTTTCTGAATTTAAGTCTCTTCAACTTTTCTATCACCTGGAAATTTCTATTTCTGTCATTCAAACTCAGTTGAATACTTTGTAAAAAAAATTGCATGATGTTTTATCCACAATTTCTATGTTTGTGGAGAAAAAGGAAACTGTCTACATTAGCTAAATCCACCATGTGTTCAGAAATGCACTGCCATTACAATACATGTTTAATTCTTTTGAGGAAAGAGCAGATGTTATTTTTAAAGTAAATAGCAGGATTGTGGGAACATGGCCAATGGGTTAGGCAGATAGGACTCAGCTCTCACTAAACAATGGAGAGGGAGCTGGAGGCTGCCTTGGGGACCTACTTAAGGGCACAGCTGACTGGGAACTGCTTCACTGCTCCCAGGAGAGTGAGGGACAGAGAGATGAAGAAGCCTAAACAATGGGCTGTGAATTATTAGAACTCCCAGCCACTGGGAAGGGCTCCCATCCCCCACTCCTGAGATATTAAGTGAGGGTAAAACTGGCAAATTGTATCTAACTGAGAAGAGAATGGGTGTCTTCCTCCCTGATAGCTCTTTTGGATATATTTTTAATGGGAAGGTGCTCTGAGTCCTCTAGGAGGGTACTGGACAAATAGGAAAGCCAAGGGAAAATCATGTGTTGTGAACCCCTGTGGATGGAAGTGTCACATATACCCCTCCCTCAGGGTGGAGAGTCTAGGTGGAGCCGCTGGCTTCCTTCTCTGAACAGTGTGACAGCAGATTCCCTGGGAGGAAGAGGGGCCTGGGAGGGTGGTAAATGATTTCTCTGCGGTGAGTTTAGCTAGCTGGGCCCTCCTTGAATATCAAAAGGGACCAGGACAGGGAGAGGGAAGGGGGATGTCCTCAGGCAGGCTGTCATACCCAGATACCTAAGTAAAGAGAAGAATTACATCAGAGAGGATGCAGAGACCAGCGACTGATCAACAGGATGCTGGCGGACTGCAGGGAATCTAGCCTGCCCAAGGGAAAAAGGGTGGATAACTTTCCAAAAGGTTAGTTAACCTAAGGACACAGATTAGCTCAGTGGAAGATTCCTGACTAGCATATACAAGGCCCCTGGTTTGATTCTCAGCTCTTCTTACAAAAGTGGTCCACCAGACTATCAGGCATCCAGTTGAAAATCTTATGACAGAGAACATATAGACATTCTCTTTGTACCAGCTTTTCTTGGATCTCCTATTTTAAAAAAAAAAACAAAAAACAAACAACAACAACAACAAAAAAAAGGGTTCCTTTTTATATTTTCCTTATTTTACTCACTAAAACCTGATTGATGAACACCTGCAGCCTGAGAAGATCCTTAGGGGTCTGAGAGAAGGCTGTTTTTCCATTTTTATTTTTGTTTTTTTATCTTTTTTTTCTTTATTCTTTTTTTTCTTTTTCAAACCAGTCGCTGCTGTCTTGTTTCTTGTTTGTTATGTATCTCCTTCCTTTGTTTCTCTGTTTGTTTTTCTATTCTATTTTTCTTTCATCTACCATTTTCTCTACCTACACTATTTCTTTTCTTGTTTATATCTTCTGTTTTCTGTGGTTGTTCTTTCATTCCACCTCTTTTGTTTGGTCTTCAATTTTTCTTGTTTTTATTTATCTCTTTTTTCTCTGTTTTCTTTCTTTTTTACTTTTTACTTTTTTTCTTTCTCTCTTTTCCTTTTCATTTCCCCTCTTCTCATCATTCCAGCCTTGTAACTCATTCCATATATTTTTCTCTATCCTGTTTCTTGTTTCATTGTTTCTATTACACTTGTCTAATCTCATTCCTCTATACTTCTTGCTCATGTTCATTTTTCAATTTCCTAGGTCTTGTATGGTTCCTCTTCTACCTTATATTATTATTATTACTATTATTCTTTTTCTCTTCCTATCTTTTTCCTTTTATCTGGTCCTAATTTTTTTCAAGGGAACATAGAAAACAATAAGGAAATAGGATAAAAGGAATGAAGTGTCAAAGTGAAACCTTACCATACACAAAAAATCTACAAAATAAAGCCATAAAATAGAGAAGCTAATCAAGTGAATAAACCTATCAAGATAAAAAGATTCCCAGACACCAACAAAAAATTACATGCTATACTAAGAAAGATGAAGACATGGCCCAGTCCAATGAACAAATGAAAAACCAGGAAGAGATGCAGAACATGAATCAACTAATCAGAGATGTCCAAACAAATATCATGAATCAAATTAATGAAGTGAAGGAAGAGAATCAAGATATTAAGAAGACACTGGGAGAACATACTGAAGAAATTGTAAGTATCCATTAAAAGGTAACAGATATAATGGTGATGAATGGCACAATCCAAGAAATCAAAAAGACACTGAAAGCACATAACAGCAGATTTGCACAGGCAGATCAAAGAATCAGCGATGTGGAAGATGGTATATCTGAAAACAAACTGATAGTAAAACAGATAGATAAGATAGAAAAAATCCATCAGGGACCTAGGGATTTGAATGACGATATGAAAGGCACAAACATACACATTATAGGCATCCTAGAGGGAGAAGAGAAGGGAAAGTGGACAGAAGGTGTGTTGGAAGAAATAATGTCTGAACAATTCCCAACTGTATTGAGGGAGATGGACATACATGTCCAGGAAGCACAACGTACCACAAACTGTAAAAATCCTAAGAAGCATACTTCAAGACATATACTTGTCAAATTGTCCAATGCTCAAGACAAAGAATAATGAAAGCAGCAAGAGAAAAGAGAACTATTACATGCAAGGGAAGGTCAATTAAAATTAAGTGCTGATTTCTCATCTGAAACCATGGAGGCAAGAAGGCAGTGGTATGACATAGTTAAGGTGGTAAAAGAAAATCCCAGCCAAAAGATCTCTTTCCAGAAAAGCTGACATTCAAAAATGAGGGAGAGTTCAAAATATTCACAGATAAACAGAAAGTAAAAGAGTATGTCAATAAGAAATCTGCACCTCAACAAATACTAAAGGGTGTTCTAGAGGTTGACAGGAAAAAAGAGGAGAGAGAGAGTTGGAGGAAAGTGTAAGAAAAACTAAAAATATAAAAAGAGAAATGAAAACAACATATGGCATACATAAACCTAAAGAAAATATGGCTAATGTAAGTAATCCCTTGACAGTAATAACATTGAATATTAACGGATTAAACTCACCTGACAAGAGACACCAATTGGCAGGATGGATAAGGAAATACAACCCATCTATATGCTCTCTACAAGAAACCCACCTTAAATCCAGGGATGCAAGGAGGCTGAAAGTGAATGGTTGAAAAACAATTTTTCAGGCAAATAATAACCAAAAAAGGGGTAATCTATCAAGAAGAAAAAACAATCATAAACCTTTATGCACCTCACCAGGGCCCCTCAAAATGCATGATGCAAACACTGGAAAAACTAAGTGGAAAAATAGATGTCTCTACAATTATAGTGGGGTCTTTAATACACCCTTATCAATGTTAGACAGAACATCTCAACAGAGAATCATTAAAGAAACAAAGACTTTGAATAATACATTAGAGGATCTGGATCTAATAGACATATACAGATCATTAAACCCAAATACAGTGGTATATACAATCTTGTTGAGAGCACGCGGATTATTCTCCAAGATAGATCACATGATAGGCCCCATAACAACTCTCAATGAATTCAGAAAGATTGAAATTATACAAAGTAATTTGTCTGTCCACAATTGACTGAAGCTGGAAATACATATGGGGCAGAGAACCAGATTAGGCACAAAGAAAGGGAAGTTAACACTCTTAGAAAAACAGTGGGTCAAAGAGGAAATTGCAAAAGAAATCAGTAACTACTTTAAAATGGATGAAAATTACAACACAATACATCAAGACCTATGGGATGCAGCAAAAGCTGTACTGACAGGGAAACTCAAAGCCATAAAAGCATATATCAAAAAAGTAAGAAAGAGCTAAAATCAATGACCTAAAAGCACACCTGGATTAATTAGAAAAAGAACAACAAACTAACCACAAAGGAAGTAGAAAGAAAGAAATAACAAAGATTAGAGCAGAACTACATGAAATAGAAAATAAAAAAGCACTAGAAAAAATAAACAAAACCAAAAGCTGGTTCATTGAGAAGATCAATAAAATTGAAAATCCTTTATCTAGACTAACAAAGAAACAAAGAGAGAAGATGCAACTACATTAAAAAAAAAAAGAAATGAGGAAGGGGTATCACCACTGACCCCAAAGAAATAAAAGAGTATCATAAGAGGATACTTTGAAAAATTATAGCCAACAAGATGGATAATTTAAAGGAAATGGACAAGTACTTAGAAACACACAAGCAGCTTACATTGTTGAAAGAAGAAATGGAAAAATGACAAGTAATGAGATAGAATTAGTCATCAAAAACCTCCCACCCAAGCAGAACCCAGGACCAAATGGCTTCACGGGTGAATTCTACTAAACACTCCGGAAAGAGCTAACACCAATCCTGCTTGAATTCATCCAAAAAATAGAAGCGAAGGGAACATTGCCTAACACATTCTATGATGCCAACACCACAATAAAGGAAAACTATAGACAAATCTCTAATGAAACTAGATGCTGAAAGTCTCAACAAAATACTTGCTAATCATAACAACAACACATCAAATGAATTACACACCATGATGAAGAGGGTTTTGTCCTTGTTATGCAAGGATGATTCAAAATGTAAAAATCAGTCAATGTAATACACTACATAAACAGATCAAAAAATAAAACCACATGCAGAAAAAACATTCAACAAAATACAGCACCTTTTCCTAATAAAAACACTGCAAAAGATAGGAATAGAAGGAAACTTCCTGAACATGATAAAGGGTATATATGAAAAACCCACATCTAACATCATATTCAATGGTAAAATCATAAAACTTTCCCTCTAAGACTGGGAACAAGACAAGGATTGGGAACAAGACAAGGATGCCCACTTATACTGTTTCTATTTAACAGTGTGTTAGAAGTACGTACTTGAGTATTCAGGCAAGAAAAAATGTAAAAGGCACCCAAATTGGAAAGAAAGATGTAAAAATTTCACTATTTCCAGATGACTTGATCCTACACATAGAAAGCCCTGAGAAATCTACAACAATGTTTCTAAAGCTTATAAATGAGTTCAGTAAAGTCACAGGTTATAAGATAAATGTGAAAAAACGGGTAGCATTTCTATACACCAATAATGAGCAATCTGAGGAGGAAATCAAGGAAAAAATCCCATTTACAATAGCAACTAAAGGAATCAAATACCTAGGAATAAATTTAACTAAAGATGTAAAGGACTTATATGCAGAAAACTACACAACACTGTTAAAAGAAATCAAAGAAGAATTAAATAAATGGAAGAATATTCCCTGTTTATGGAATGGAAGACTAAACATCATTGGGATGTCTATTCTACACAAACTGATCTACAGATTTAATGCAATCCCAATAAAAATCACCATAGCATTTTTTACTGAACTGGAAAAACTAAGAAACACAGTAGGGGAAGAGGCTCCAAATAGCCAAAAACATTGAAAAAGAAAAATGAAATCGGAGGATTCACACTACCTGACTTTAAAACATACTACCAAGCTACAGTGGTCAAAAATGCATGATATTGGGACAAAGATAGACATACTGACCAATGGAACCAAACTGAGAGTTTTCATATAGATCCTTGTATATACAGTCAACTGATATTCAACAAGGCCATTGAGCCCATTCAACTGGGAGAGAATGGCCTCCTGAACAAATGGTGCTTGGAGAACTGCATATCCATATCCAAAAGAATGGGAGAGGAACACCATCTCACACATTATACAAAAATTAACTCAAGATGGATCAAAGATCTAAATATAAGAGCCAAGACCAAAACATTGGAAGATAATGTAGGGAAACATCTACAGGATCTTGTAGTAGGAAATGGTTTCAGGGACTTTACACCCAAAGCATAAGCAATGTAATAAAAATTAGATAAATGGGATCTTCTAAAGACTAAAAACTTTTGCGACTCATAGGAATTTGTCAGGAAAGTGAAAAGGCAGGCTACTAAATGGGAGAAAATATTTGGTAACCATATATCTGATAGGGACCTAATATCCAGCATATATAAAGAAATATATATATGATATATATATATATCAAAAAATAAAAAGACAATATATATATGATATATATATATCAAAAAATAAAAAGACAATCCATATAAAAGATGGGCAAGTGATTTGAATAGATACTTCTCCAAAGAAGAAATACAATAGGATAAAAAGCACACAAAAAGATGCTCAACATCACTATTAGGGAAACACAAATTAAATCTACAATTATATATCATCTTATTCCCATTAGACTGGCGGCTATTAAAAAAACAGAACACTACAAGTTTTGGAGAGGATATGGAAGAATGGGAACACTTGTCAACTGCTAGTGGGAATGTAGAATGGTCCAGCCTTTGTGGAGGAGAGTATGGCAGTTCCTCAGAAAACTAACTATAGAACTGCCATATGATCCAGCAATTCCACTGGATTGAACACCCAGAAGAACTGAAAGCAAAGACACAAATAGATATATGCACACCAATGTTCACAGTGGCATTATTCACTATTGCCAAAAGTTGGAATCAACCCAAATGCCCTTCAACAAATGAGTGGATAAACAAATTGTGGTATATACATACAATGTAATATTACTCAGCTGTAAGAAGGAATGCAGTATTAAGACATGGGATAACATGGATGAATCTTGAGGACCTTATGTTAAGTGTAGCAAGTCAGGCACGGAAGGACAAATTTTACATGACTTCATTGATATGAATTAAGAAAATTGAGAAGATACACAGAGCTAGACTCTGGAAGATAGGTTTATATGAAATAGAAAGGGAGAAGAAGGTTGTGAGCCAATGCCCATATGGGCAAAATATATGATAAGGTGGAAATGTGTAGTTGTGTAGTTGATGGGCATGACAGTGGCACAGTGTTACTATTGGGTTGGGTAGTGGCTTTCTTATGGGGGGTGGGTGGGGAGGGTGGGTTGGACTGTCTGTGGAACTGTGGGGAGGGTTTGGGGTGGGAGAAGGAGAACACTGAGGATTGGTGGGTACATGGTTGAAACTACAATGTTGGGAATGTTCTTTCAGCAATATGGCAATTGAGGGTTACTGCTTTAGGTTGTTGGATGTGGGGGGCATTCAGCACAAGGTGCACCTGGGACAGGCTTCTAGGGAGTATGTGAGTGTTCATCTTGTCATAGTGTATTATATCAGTAGGTGGAGACCCACATGAGTGGGAAGTTGGTGGACTCCCATTCTGAGGAGGCCCACTATGTTCTCAAATAGAGGGGCAATGGTCTCTCGAGAACATGAGCGGTGCCTAATAGGGAAGGGCAGACCAGTGTGTCAAGCCCTCAGTATTGTTGCAAGTAAATGTGAATCTTGTCCTTCAAAGAGTGAAGCCTGGCAGTTGCCGTGGGCCCTAAGGGGAGGAGGAGGGAGGAGTGGAAGAGATGAAAAAGGTGGCATTTGGGGGGTGATGGAAGTGTTCTACCTGTTGTTGCTATGATTGACAGAGGCCATGTTAAATTTCATTAAAATTTATAAATGTGTATGGCCCAAAATGAAAACCATAAGATAAACCATTGACCATGATTAGTAGCTGTTTCAATATTTTACATTAGTTGTAACAAATGTACCATCCACATATACGATGTTATTAATAGGGCAAGGGGGAAAAGGGGGAGGATGTTGGGTATATGGGAGTCCCCTGTATTCAGTAGGTGACTTTTCTGTAACCTAAAACTTCTTTGAAGATAAAATGAAAAAAGTAATAGACTGGGGGAATAAATGGAAGAAAATGTCACTATACATACTGGACAAAAGATCTTACAGTGATGAAAGGTAAAATGTCAACAACAAAAAAAACCTTTTAAAATATTTTTTCATTATTTTTTATTATCCACCCAAAATTTTATTTTTCTTTTTAAAATATTTTCGTATTTTATTTCTTATTTTTAAAACTATCATTATTAGTTCATTTTCTTTTATTTGTATTTGTCTATTTTATTGGCTTAATTTTAGAAGAAGTTTTGGATCACAGAAAGGTTACAACTGTGGCAGGGGAGGATCATTGGTGTGGGGTATCAGTGATGGAGGATACATGGGAGGAAGTTCCCCAGGGCATACATATAAGTCATATAAATATGTTGAAATGTTCCTGGAGCATTGTTATGGTGGGTAGAGATTCACACAATAACCGAAAGAATATCAAATTCCCATCCTGGGGAGCTCTGCCACATTATCTAATGGAACAGCAAGAATCCTTTGAGTACAGGGAAAATGACTAGTGAAGGAGGCTGGTCCAACAATGGGCCCTTGACATTGATGACTGTCCTTATGAACCTTTACTTTTGAAATTGAAATTTAGCCTAGTATTATAGGGTGCCTAAGAGTTACCTCCTGAGAGCCTCATTGTTGCTTAAATGTGGCCTCTCTCTAAGCCAAACTCAGCATATAAATACATTACTCTAGGAGAAAGTGATGGACATCAAGGAGATAATGATGGACAACAACCGTCCCAAGGAACAGAGAGAGTCTGCAACTGCAAGCAAGATAGTCCCATCCATCTTCCCCATGGGATATAAACCTCCTCTCAATTAGAGGTGGAGTGTACATCACCATCCCAGAATCCTCAGGATTGGGGAATACACTGCTGACTAGAGTGGATTTACTGGTATTCTACTATAGACATATTGTAATTCTAACAATGGAAGAAATTACAACATTGATGTGGAGTCAGTGGCCACTGGAGGCTCTGGGACCAGGGAGAGGGAAAAACACTTGTAATACGGGGACTTTTTGGGACTTGGGAATCATCCTGAATGACATTGCAATGACAGATATTGGCCATTTTATATCATCACATAACATGCAGAACTGTGTGGGAGAATGTCTAAACTACAATATGAACTATGGTTGAAGCCCCAGGATGCACTTATCAGTTGCAATGAATGTACCACACTAATGAAGGATGCCAGCACTTAGTGTTTCTCAGTGGCCAGGTTCTATTCAGGTTCCTGCCTCCTGCCATTTTTAGGACCATACCCCCTTCAAGAATTATTCCTCTCTTCTCTCTATTTCCCTGCCTTCCTATACCTCTTTCCAGAAACTACCCAGCTGAGTTCTTTTTTTTAAATATAAAACAAATTTGCTCTCCAGATCTTATTAGTCTCTTCCCATAAACAGAGAATCAACCATCTATCCTGCTACATAGAAGGCCATATCACCGGGTTCCACTGACAGATTTTGAGAGTTCAATATTTTCTCCTTCTTACTCTACCAATCTCTTTGGTTGGTAGGAGGTATATATAGAAAAATATCTTCTCACTAATATGAATTAGATCTCTCTGTTTTGAAGGCAGAAGGACCTATAGTAAATTGTTATTTTAAATAAGCATTTTTATAATCCAACCTCTTTTTTAAAAATTTGGTAGACAAAGATGATTTTGGAAGAGGTATATAGGATGGATTGAAAAGAGAAGGGACAGATAAAGAAAAATAATATGCTTTTTATAGTAGTTTAAGCATGAGTTTATATAGAAATGAAGATTTTACAAGTGTGGCAGTTTGATATTGTTTATGAATTCCAAAAGATATATTATGTTTGTAAACTGGTCTGTTCCTCTGAGCATGATACTCTTTGATGAAACAGACTCTCACAAAGGAGAGCACAGAAAAAGACACAGCAGAGGAGAGAACATGGTTTGACACTGGAGCCCCAGGGAGAGATGAGACTTTTGCCTAATAGTCTACAGCTGACCTTGTGAAGAGACCAGAGCAGCTGAGCCCAGAAAGAAAGGAGCCCCAGGAAGAGAGATGAGGCTTATGCCAGCCAACAGCTGAGACTGGAAGAAGCTGGGACCATGGAGTCTTAAAAGAAAGAAGGAAAGCTGAACCCTTACAGACATCATCCACCACCTTGTTTCTACATGTGACAATGACTTTGGGCAAGAAAGTACCTTTTATAGCACCTTGAGTTGGACTCTTTGGGGCCTTGTGACTGTAAGCTTTTATCCCAAATAAATATCCTCTATAAAAGCCAACAGAGTTCTGGTATTTTGCATTAGCACACTTTTTGGCTAATACAACAAGTATACAAGAATATTCTCAAGGATGTTTATTGCATCATATTTGTAGTGGCAACAAACTGGGATATTAATAAATTGTGGAAATTCATACTATGAATAATATGCAGATATTTAAAAATGGATTGGACCTATATGTGTTGTCTAGAGAGATATCCTTGAGGTTATTTTAGTGGATATATATTTTTATCAAAATAATCAAGAAAAGCAACTATTTAATTGGAAATTCATATGTTTATGTATATTCAAATGTGCACAGAAAAACTGCTAAAGCAATATACAATAAATGTGGATGTCACTGATCATCTGACAAGGAGGTGGTTTGGGAATTAAGATGGAAAGAAAGTGGAAAAGAGGGAAAATTTATTTTTCTTTAGTATATTATTTTATTAGTTATGGTAATTGTTATTTTCTAATTTTGGAAGATAAATTTATAATTATTTCTCAAAATGATATAAGGTCCTGTACAAAGGTAAAGTGATATTGGAAAACATCATATTGGAGAAACATGATTGATGTAAGAGGTATCACAAGAAAACAAACAAAATTTGTGTCTAGAGGGGATATGAGGCATTCCAAGAAGGAAAAAGAAATATGTAATGACTAAGTTATAGAACATTAAAGACTGGATTATTTAGACAGAATTTTAGCACAATACTATTAAAGAGCAGACTTACCAATGCTATTTACTTTATTATTATTATTATTATTATTATTATTACTATTATATTTACTAATTGAATGTTTTCTTTTTTAAATTTTTTTAATTTTTATTTTTCTAAAGATACTTAGATTACGTAACTGTTACATAAAAAATAAAGGGGACCCCCACATGCCGAATTCCCCACATTAACAACATCCTTCATTAGTGTGGTATATTCACTGCAATTGATGAACACATTTTGGAGCATTGCCACTAAGCATGGATTACAGTTTACATTGTAGTTTACACTCTCTCCCACCCAATTCTGTAGGTTATGGCAAGATATATAATGGCTTGTATCTGTCATTTCTGTGTCATCCAGGACAATCCCAAAGTCCTGAATATGCTCCTGTATTACAATTGTTTTTCCCTCTCCCTGCCCCCAGAGCCCCCAGTGGCCACTGTATCCACATCAATGTTTTAATTTCTTCCATTGCTAGAATCACAATAAGTCTATAGGAGAATACCAGTAAGTCCACTCTAGTCCATAGTTCATTCCCAAATCCTGAGGATTCTGGGATGGTGATGTCTACTCTACCTCTAATGACAGGGAGTTTCAATCCCACACAGCTGATGATGGGACTCTCTTGCTTGCAGTTGTAGGCTATCTCATTTCCTTAGTATGATAGTTGTCCATCATCACTTCCAGGTTAGTTGTCCTAGGTGAGTCCAATGAACTGGAGAGTAGGTGTTGCAACTCCATTGAGATTCAGGGAGAAGCTGGCACATGGACAGCCCAAAGATTGAAGTCTCTTGGACATATACCTACCAACTCTAGTACTAATTATAGGTTCAAATAGAAGGACAGAAGAGCCATGTATAGGGAAACCACAACTGAGATCAGCTCTGTCACACTGAGTGGCATAAACTCCAAATTAGGAACCACTGGCAAGGCACCTAACTCCTGACTATCTGCCTTGACTATATTGTCTGAATGTCTCCAGAACCCTCAGGAGCCCTGCTATTTGTGTTAATATCTACCTTGGCAGTCAATGAGAACCTGCTGAGATGTGCATAAGCATAACCTCTGGAATGACTTCCCAACTCACTTTGAAGACTCTTAGCCATATAATCTCATTTGTATTTACCTTTTACACCTTTTAATTAAGATCTTTTTGCATTTTCATTGCTAGTTGGTGCTTGGTAGTAATCCCTCAGTGCCAGGGAGGCTCATCCCTGGGAGTCGTGTTCCATGCTGGGGGGAAAGTAATGCATTTATATGCTGAGTTTAGCTTATAGAAAGGCCACAGTTGAGCAACAAGGAGGCTCTCAGGAGGCAACTCTTAAGCACAATAGGCTAAGTTTCAACTTCAAGAGCAAAGGCTCATAAGCATAGTCGACAATATCAAGGGCCCATCAGTAGATCATCCTCCTTCGCCAGTCATTGGCCCTGCACTTGGGGGACAGTTGCTGCTCCATTAGAGAATGTTACAGAGTTCTCTAGGATGGGAATTCAATATTCTCTCAGTCATAGTGTGAGTCTCCACCCTCTGTGACAATGCCCGTGAACATTTGAATATTTTTATATACCTTATATATATGCCCAGGTGAACTTCCTCCCATGTATCCCCCATCACTGACACCCCACACCAATGATCCTCCCCTGCTCCAGTTCTAACCCTTCTGTGATCCAAAGCTTCTTCAAAAGTGAAGCCATTAAAATAGCTAAATATAATTAATAAGAAAATGAAGTAATAATGATAAGTTTAAATATAAGAAATAAAATGCAGAAAATTTTTAAAAACTAAAAATAAAATACAGTTAAAAGGTTAGGATATTAAAAAATAATGAAAAATATTTTTTAAAAATTTTTTTGAAATTTTGCCTTTTATCACTGTAATATCCGGTGTCCTCTCTGTACAGTGGCATTTTATTCCATTTATTCCCCAGTGTCTTACTATTTTTCACTTTGTTTTCAAAGACATTTTAGGTCACAGTAAAGTCACATACAGGATACAGAAGAGTCTCCTATACACAACATCCTCCCGATTTTCTCCTTCCTGAATTGATACCTTTTTATATGTGGATGGTACCTTTGTTAAAACTGATATACAAATAGTGAAACATAGATACTAAACATAGTCAATGGTTTACATTATGGTTTACATTTTAGACCACATAATTTTATAAATTTTGATGATATTTAACATGGCCTGTGTCCATCATTGTAAGATCACGTAGAGCACTTCCACTGCTCACTAAATAACCCCTGTTCGATCTATTCTATTCCTCCCTCCCCTGCCCCTCAGGGCCTATGACAAACCCCTGGCTTCACTCCTTGGATACGATTCATAGTTACTTGCAACAACCCTAAGGTCTTGACACACTGGTTTTTCCTCCCCTATTAAGAACTGCCCATGATCTCAAGAGACTCCTGCCTCCCTATTTGTGAACAAATTGGTCCCTCCCGAGGATGAGGTCCAACTCCTTCCTGCTCATT
>PVKH010021072.1:0-14427 GCA_004027955.1 Chaetophractus vellerosus | reverse complement strand
ACTCGTGAAGGAAACAGAAGCTAAGCCTGGAGAGAAACCCAGCCCCGGGAACAGAGGAACCCAGAAGCCTGAACCCTGGAGACGTCGGCAGCCATCTTCTTCCAACACGTGGACTTTGGTATGGGAAGAAATTTATGCTTTGTGGCCTGGTAACTGTAAGCTTCTACCCCAAATAAATACCCTTTATAAAGACCAACCAATCTTTGGTATATTTCAAAAGGCATGCCTGTGGCTGACCAAAACAGCCTATATCCTCCATTACAACATCACCCATGACAATTCCCAAATCCCAAAAAAAACCCGTATTACAATTGTCCTTCAATAGTTTCTTAAAACAAATCATGCAAAATGTTAAACTTGGCTCTCTCAAGTACATAGGGAATGACTTCGAAAATTGCTGATAAATTCTGTCAATAATTTTTATACTTAGCACCTCCTTGTCCATTCTCAACTACAACTTGTTATTGGCACTTTAGACTGAAAGAGTAGGAAATGAATTTTGTGCTAATTGGATGTAGGTAATTATTTTTAATTACTAATTTGTACTTTTTTGTATTTAAAATTTTTTCAACAACTGTTTTGGTTAAATAAATAACTATTGTATGGAGTTGCATATTTCTACATATGCATAAGTTTCTTAAAAATCAATCGGTTAATTTAAATATTGTAATTTCTACTATTCATAAGTACTATATCAGGTACTGTGGTAGGGAGAATGAGAAAGAGAGAAGAACTGATTGAAAAAATAATAGAAAATATATTTCCTTACCACAGCCTTTAAAACACATATTTATTTAAGTAAATATTTGAGTGTTTGAGTGTTTACTAGACATTCATGTGAGGCAAATAAAAAGATATGATTTCAGAGTAATATTCTAACAAATAGAATTTAATATTATGCAAACACAATTTCTGCTTAGTATTGAGGAATTAGCAATAGAGGGATAAACTGAACCAGATGGTTCAATCATAAACCATACTTCCCAGATAAGTTGAGTTCTATTTTTTCTGAGCTTCATTTGAATGAGATATACAAAAAGAAAATTAAAATTCCATACATTTTGAGATCCACTTCCACATTTTTATCCTCTGTTGAAAAAGTCTTTCTATATGGGTGTGCTACCATGCACTCAAATTAGATCAATTCACCTACAACATTCAGATACCAAAAGAATGTTGTTTCTGCTCAGGGTTCTCTCCAAGGCCACCTTGTCCCACTTTCAGAAGGAGGGCATCATTTCCCTTCATCTATTGTGGACCACCTGGTTGCTTCTCCTCTCCTGTCATTTCCAAGCAGTATCATTTCACATCTTAATGAATCTTAGATCTCATCTCCTTTTATGTGTGCTTTTTCATCCAAATCTTATTTGTTTTCTAGTTATTGGATGCAAGTATGCAAATTATATCTTTGTTATAGTTCCCACCATTCTGCATTTAGACATATTTTACTAATACAAACAATTAACCATAATGCCCAGGTAATTTTATTTAAACAAGGGGATGAGAGGAATTAGGCAAGCTTGTGCGATTCTGCCACACCTGATGAATGTTATTAATGATTAAGATTCTCATCTCAGGATATTGAAGAGTAATCACTTATCTGTAAGCTGCACAACAGTCACTGGTGAAGCTAACTGGACTTTCAGTGTCTGTTGAAGCATCTTCATTATTTCCATTTAAAAGGGAAAAAATACACATTTTAAATTATTTCAAGGGAGAATTTTCTGCTTTCAGACCTAAGAAAAGACAGAATGAAAAAGAGATTAGTAAGTGCTTAAGATGTGTAAGTTTCAGAAATCTTCATTTTCATTTTGAATCAAGGATATTAACAAAACTTTTTCTGTAAACTAGAAGTTTGTTATGGTTTTGGCTTTCCATATTCATTGTGCCTATTTCTGATCTCATTTTTCTGGTACAATGGATTGTCTGTGCTAAACTACGTCATTTGTCATTTGGGATATGGAAGCTTTGAAAGTATGTTTTAATATATGGTAGGATTAGCACTCCCCAATACTCTTCTTAGTAATGGTTTTGCTTGGAAATTAATGCTTGTTCATTTTTCCATGTGAATTTTAGGACCAAATAAACTATCTCCCAGGGGTGTGGCTGGGTTAGGAAAGACTTATTGTTCTTTGTATTGAGATCATGTTAGTCTTATATATCAACTTGGGGAACTGATGATGAACCTATCTTCTTTCTATCTAAGCATGTATTTTGCCATTGAAATTCTTGAAGCATTCTTTTGTATCTTAAATATCAGTATATATATTCTTATATCAAGAATTTTTTTACACTTATCCTCTGTATAAGTCAGCCAAAGGGGTGCTGATGCAAAATACCAGAAATCAATTGGTCTTTATCAAGGGTATTTATTTGGGGTAGAAGTCCACTGTTACCAGGCCATAAAGCATAAGTTTCTTCCCTCAAAAGTCCATTGCCACTTGTTGGAGCAAGACAGCTGCCAACGTTTGCCAGGGTTCAGGCTTCTTGGGTTACTCTCTTCCCAGGGCTGTGTTTCTCTCTGGGCTTAGCTTCTCTGTTTCCTCTACAAGGCCAGCTGTGAACTGTCAGGCAAATGGCTCATCTCTATCCCGGGGCCTTCTCTCCTTCTTCACCAGAACTCCAACATCAAAACTGCTCCAACCCTGTCCTTTGCAATGTCTTTTATGCTTGAGACCACACCCACCAAGGGGCAGGGCTCAGCGTCCTACTGACAGTGCCCAGTTAATGCCCTAATCATAACCTAATCATGCCCACATGAACAGATCAGTTTATAAGTATAATCCAATATCTAATTTTGGAATTCATAATTACATCAAACTGCCCAATGGCTACATCCTCCTAACAGTTTTTCATATTTTTTGTTAAATTTAGACCTCAGCATTTTATCTTTTTGAGATTTCTTTTAAATGAGATTACTTCTATATCCTTCTACTGTACTTAATTCTTTTATTATTTGTAGTTGCTTTTATTTAAATCACTGTTCTTCGTTTTAACAGGTATGCAAACTTATCAAATGCAAATAGAATCACTGAATATTCCGTTTCCAATCCTTAGGCCTCTAATTGATTTTTCTTTGTTTTTACTGCTTACTAATACTGACATAACCATTTTTAAAAACAGTAGTCATAGTTACTTCAGATTAAGTGAGGAATGAAGGTTAACTTTATTCAGTAAGATACTAGCTATTCAAAATTTTTTTATTGTAGTATTATATACATCTCAAAATTTCCCATTTTAACCACTTCCAATTATACAATTGGTATTAATTACATTAAAAAAATTATACTACCATCACCAACATCTTTACCCAAAATGATTCATTGTGTCTGCAAGCATTAAGCAATAATTATTTCTCCCCCTCAATTCATATCCTGGGGACACAGGTAATCTACTATCTGTCCCCATGGATTTGTTTATTTCAGGTATTTTATATAAGCAAAATCATACCATATTTGTTGTTTTGTTTCTGACTTATTTCATGCAACATGATGTCTTCAAGATTCATGCATGTTATTTTATGTGCCACAACTTTATTCCTTTTTACAGCTAAATAATATTCCATCTCGTATATACCACGTTTTGTTTATCCAGTAAATAACCAGTGTATTAGTCAGGGATCTCTAGAGAAACAGAACTGAACAGAAGTCCCATATTGTCAAGCCCAATTAAGGTGACAATGAATTCCCTAGAAGTTGGCTCTCTGGAGTAGAGATAGAAATAATTCTTTTTGACTGCTGAACTCATCAGTTCTCCCTTTAAGGACTTCAACTCATTGGTTGTGGAGACTTTTGTCATTGCTGAAGAAAATCTCCTTTGTTGATTGTAGATGTCATGAGACATGGATAGAATAAACTGACTAATGATTCAAATCCATGAAATATCCACACAGTAATAATAAGGTCAGAGATTGTGCTTGACTAAATTAAACACCATAATCTAGCCAAATTGAAACATGAACTTAAGCATCACAGGTTGTTTCCCACGTGAATAATACTATTATGAATATTGGCATGCAAGAATCTATTTGAGCCCCTGCTTTGAATTTTTAAGGGCATATACCAAGACTGGGATTGTCAGGTCACATGGGAAGGAAGACTGAGTTTAATTTTCTGAGGAACTGTCAAACTGATTTCCACATTGGCTGCACCATTTTACAATCCCACCAATAATGTATAAAGGTTCCACTTTCTCTGCATCCTTGATTGTTTTTTAAACATTGTTTTTGTTTTTTAAATAATAGCCAACATAGGAGGTGTGAAGTGGTATTTCATTGTGGATTTGATTTGCATTTCTCTGATGAACAAAAATGTTGAGCATCTTTTCTTGTGATTATTGGCCATTTGTATATATTCTTGGGAGAAGTGTTGATTTAAGTCCTCTGCTGATTTTATAATTAGGTCATGTCTCTTGGATGTTGAGTTGTAGCAGTTCTTTATATATTATAGGTATTAGACACTTATTAGATATATGGTTAACAATTATTTTCTTCCATCTGTAGCTTGTCTCTTCACTTTCTTTATAATGTCCTTTGATGTACAAAAATTTTTAAATTTGATGAAGTCCATATTATCTATTATTTCTATTGTTGTTTGTATTTCCTTTGATCTAAGAAATCACTACCAAATCCAAGGTTATGAATATTTTTAATATATTTTTTTCTAAGAGTTTTATGTGTGTTTTGCATGTGAGTGAGTATGTATGTGTATATTCATATTAATGATGTATCCATTGATTGTATTGATGGTTTTAAGAATAAATATATGTTGAGGTTTTCTGGAATCAATAGAAGTGATTTTATGATTTTATTTCCTAAATCTGTTATGATGAGATCATATTAATGGCATTTTGCATTTAAATAACTTAAATTCAATCCTTACATTTGGAAAACAAACCCCACTTGGTGTTAATGCATTATTTTTGTAATATATGTTTGATGTAATTTGTAAATACCTTTTTATTTTTGTATTAATATTCAGAAGTAGTAGTTTTCTTTCTTTTGTACCACTTTCATCAGTATTTAGTGTCAATTTATATTTGTTCTACAACTTTTTTCTTATGTTTCCATTCACTGAAATAGTTTAAGTATCAGTGGAACTCTCTAAGCTTTGGATGTTTGAAAGAATTCCCCAAAACTATCAGGAATTGGTCATTTGGGTGAAGAGTGGAAAAAGGGGAGAGGCAGCTCTTGGTCAGCTTTCTCTATTTCTTTTATAAACATTAGTCTCTATTGAGTTTTATGCATTCCAAACAGGTACCCAATTCATCTGGATTTTTAACTTTATTTTAATTTATTTGCACAACATATTTCCTATTTTTTTGTTTAAATAAATATTTCCTACTTTTAACTTCTTAATTTATATATTTATGCTCTTTTTTTAAAGTTATGTAATTGATGGTTCATTTACTTTGTTTTTTTTAAAGAATTAACTCATTTAATGTTTTGATCCTCATTGTTATTTTCTGTCATTCATTTCTGTTTCATCTTTATTCTTTCCTTCTTTCTACTTTTTTTTTGTTACCATTTTGAATTGGTAGCTTTATTATCCTAAATCCTTAATTTTGATTGATGTATGTATTTAATACATATGTATAATTAATGGCCAAATAAAATATTAACATTGTCCCATCCAGCAGGACAGTCAACAGGGGCCTCGAGCCTGTGGGAAAAAGAATGGTATGGGACAAGGAGACACGAAGAATGGCAGCAAGACAGGAGGTCTGATCAAGCTGCAAAAGTTTATTGGTGAGGTACAAGTATTTATGCTCAAAGGAAGGAGGGAGTGGCTTGGTAGTTATCTGTTGGTAGCAGCTGTTGCTAGGGAAGGGGGTGGGTTAGCAAACTGTTGTTTCCAGTTCTTTGAGAAATCGGTGGAACATGACTCAGGCTGTTTATTATTAACTCAGGGAGGCCATACTGCTGACAACGAGTACTGCATGTTTCCTTAATTGTCCCCAACATAATATTATTCTTCCATCCATGTCTCTTTTTTGCTTTTAATCTTGCCTCTGAATTGAATAAAAATAAAATTAAAACAGTAGTATAAAATGAAAAAAGTAGGAAACATTACAGGGAAAAAAAGAGAAGATAGGTAAAAAGATCCAAAATACTTATAATTGTCTAAAAATATAAACATTATTATGCATCAGAACTGAAATTTGCAATTATGATTCAAAAAAATTCTTGATATTAAAAAGGACCTGATTCATTGTACTGAAAGCCTCCATTGCTTACAGTAATGGAGAAAATTGGCGCAGAATAACACTAAATAGACAAAGAAAGACAAAAAAAATGACAATGAAAGGAAAGACAAAAAATAAAATCATTTATAAAGGAAAGAAAAATTGTCTTCATACATCTTGACAACAACATATATTCAGGGCAATATTTAAACAACCTTTATAACATAAGTAAAGAAAGTGTGAATATTCTATAAAGAAAATGAAACTCAAAACTTAGCCAATGGGAACACACACATATGCAGAAGAAAACAATGAAACAGAAGAAAGTTGACCACAGCTGTATAATTTGTACCTCTGAAATAACCTATGAATCAAAAATCCAATGACACATAGTGAAATTGGAGAGAAACAAGGAAGCTGTGAATAAGGAGCTGATGAAAATCAGGAAAGAAATTGAAAGAAATTTTAAAAATTATTCTGAAAATAAATCTTAAATTCTAGGATGCCCAACAGAGAATAGATATTACTTTTCCCTTTTTCTTTCCCTTTTTAATCTCACTTTGTCTTCATCTCTATGAATTTTTGCCAGAGCACTTAATATTTTTTTTCTTATACTAATAGACGTGAATGCTAGCTTCCCTCCCCACACCCCACCCCCGTGTTTAGTTATTTGCTTTGGAATTTCCTGAACTAGTATTAGGATATGATCCTAGGACTGGGTAGGGGAGTGGTTGGGTGAGTTACTAAGTTACTTAGTTCAAGGATGCCCCTTCCAGTCACTACAGTGAAGTGCAGCGTAAAAAAAAAAAAAAATGAAGAATTAAAAAAAAATCTATCTTCTGATTCTTGAACTTGATTCAGTAGGACACTTATCTTTAGCCACTACCTGCATTCCTTTTCCTGCCACGCCTCTAAGCACTTCTTCCTCCTGAAAAGAACATCCTTCTCACTAAGAATTTGAGCCTTTCAAGCAAGGTGCCCTCAAAGCCTCTTTTCCTTTGATTTTCCTATATCCAATGCTCTGATCCACCAGATGTCAAGCCTGTTTTTCAGTGGTTCCTCTTTCAGATTGGGGCCTTCTTCTTTTGGACACTAACCTTATGTTATTCATTCTTAGCCACCACTAACCCTTCCACAATTTCCTCTTGTCCCTGAAATTCCCGTCTAATACTCTATTTTGTGTGGGCTTCAGAGTCAGCTCTGCTATTACCATGTAAACTGAAGTTCATGTTATTTTTGCTCTCCAATTTATGTTTTGAACATAGCATTTTATATAGTTGCTGCCCTTATATATCAGTATTATTTTTTAAGTGGATGTTTTGAGATAATCAAATTAAGGAGGCCATCATTAGCCTGTCTGGAACTCCCTAGTTCCTTATTTAAGTAGTACAAAACAAAACAACTTTTTTAAGGTTTGTTTATTTCATAACTAAATTACTGATTTATGCTAAGCTCTACAGTAAAACAATAAGATGAACTTGTTTCTAAATGATACTACCTAAAAATTACTTGGTCTAAGTAGAAAAGGCTAAATCAGTCAGAATGTAATTTAAACAAGATGTGCCATTGTCTGATAAGAATATAAAAGCTTGATAATTTCATTTTACCTTACATTTTTATTTCTTTTTATATTTGTTTATACATTGTTTTTTTCTAGAAAAATTCCACAAAAATAAAATATAAAAATATAACATGACACATTTGTAAAAAGAAAATTCTAGTGAATAAAAATATTGATGCCATCATTAATTCAAAGAATAATCAAAGAAAGATAGTAGAGTTAGTTAACTATCATAATTCTTATGACTATAATTCATACCTCATTTTATGTTGATCCCTAATTTCCCTTATTTACAGATAAATTATATATGAAATATACATATTTATAATGTAAATTATGTGATTTTCCAAAGAAAATGGAACAGTTCCCCAGGAAAGAGTAGAAAAATTGAATTGATATATGATCAGTTATTTTATAAAAATCAAGAATTTGAACCAATAATAAGTACTGCCTCCAAAAGAACCTCCATAGATACACTATTTAATGGAAATACTGTACATTTTCTAAATATCAGTGTTTCTTTTTAAGGGTCCTATGAAATCAATGTAAATTCCCCATGTCCAAAAAGACCTAGTCTCTAGGTAAATATTTTCATAATATAATGGTACATAAATATAAACAAAAAATGACATTCTAATTTGAAACATAGCAATTCCAAAAAGATGTTTACACTTGTTGATTATACTATGACTCATTTAGAAAACAAATTTTATTGGTTTTCATTCACAGATATCAATTTCTAGTGAAAGAGCAGCCCCACTTACCCATGGATACACACACACATAGACATATACATGCCTTACACAGCAAATAAATGAAATCAGATACATGCAGTATAATGAAATACAATCAGGGACATAATGAAAATTACCCTTGATTAAACACATTAACACATACCTGGCCTTCAGTCAGAGAAAAAAAGAGAGGCTAGCTAATGAGATGTATTAAAGATCTTCATGATTTCATTCCCACAGTTGCAGTTACTACCTGATATGTAGGCTGCCTAGTTCTTCACAACTAAACTCTACTTTTCTCTTAGTTCCAATCTCATTTCTAGTAGCTGCAGTATTTCCCTAGAGGTGGTAGCTACATTGCTGGTGATTCAGGAGATGGTTTTAGGTCTTTTGCTGGGCCTGTTGAAGTGTCTGCAAACTTGGGTTTCTCTCCTTAAGACTTCAGTTGTGGTCTTGATTCTGGCAGTGTCTTCCAAGACAGGGTTGAGTTGTGATAATGCTCATGTTTTCAGGGACTACTGTGAACACTCACACATTTCTTCTGTGACTTGGGGTTGCACTAGGAATAGGCAGCATAAAGCCAGCTCATAGTTCTAGACCAGGGGTACTTAACAAGGGGTCTGTGAGCTTGAAATGAAATTCAAAAATACATTATTCTTGTGGGGACATATTGGTGTGGGTGTGATATATTTATTAAATAATACACAATATAGTATGGACTTAGTAAGGGATCAGTGGTTTTCACCTGACTGGCAAAGGGGTCTGTTGAACAAAAAGTTTAGAAGCCCTGTTCTAGACCATGTCTTATCCCCAGGGCTATCTTTGAGTCCAGTAGAGCCTCAAAAGCTCTGGGATGTGAAGGAGAAGAAAGGGAAGTGGTTTTTCCATAGTAAGTTTCTTGAAATCCTTTTTCCTAAGGAGAGGGTAAAGGCAGACATGGAGTTATATCCCAGGTGCTTCCTTACTGCTCAAGGAACTCCCAATCACTAGTAAAAAATTAAATTAATATCTGGCTAATGCTGCCACCCTTTCTGACCTTATAAACATATGAATATATTTTTTCAGTGTCAGTGAAATTCAGAACTAATTATTGGAATTATTTTTGGGCATAGCACCTCATCATCATTTGAAGCCAAGTAAGACTAAGCTGAATATCACTTTTTCAAGAGTTTTCTTCCTTGTGAGGAAACCATTCTATGGCACAAAGTTGCATTTTTTTAAATTTCATAATAATTTGCATATATTTATATTTAATTAAAAATTCTAAGATTGTTTAATTATATATTTTTTATGATTACTCTTATTTAGGACAATTGATGCTACTTCTATCCATTAATGACACAAGTACCAGGTTTTCTTTTTATAATAAATATAAGGAGATAAAAAAGAACCCATTTTAAGTTAAGAATTAAGTAAATTGTAGTACAGATGATAAGATTTAACAAAAATTTTGACAATGCAACTAAAATGGAGTTTTAAAGTTTGAAAAATATCACCTATGAGTTCTTAGCTGGATCACATTTTCAATAGATGCATAAGAAAATGATTCTCTTTACTCTCAAAATTGCTCTTATCACCCTATTTCTTAGCTTGGTTATTGACATTACCATCTACTCAACCATAAAAGTGGTCTGTAATTCTTTCCTGGTTTTACCATTATTCTTCCCCAAACATTGTGCTATTAAGTCGTAATTTGATCTCTATCTATACCTATGTTGTTATATCCATAATAACATTGCCACATGCATATATTTTACATATTCATTTCCATTTCCATCACCTTAGTTCACACCTCTCTCTTGTTTAAACAATTAAAAAATACTCATTGCTTTGCAACTAGTGTTCTGTACCTAAGCTCCCTCAGACTGTCCCCAGAGTTAGGCTAAAACACAATTCTGATCGTATAACTCTCTAGATTTAAATGCCTTTATCAATTTTTCATTGTGTCTAAGGCAAACTTCAAACTCTTAATATGGCAAAGGTGTCTTTTTATTCTAGCCTCAAACTAAATGTCCAACATCATCACTCTATCCACATAAATCCTCTGGTGGCACTCAGGCACATTAGGCTTTGTAACAATAATTTATCTTTGAAAAATTGTTGCCTCTGACAGAATTGCCTTTCTCCTCTTCTTTATCTATTAAATTCCCACTTCTCCTTGAAGAGATAACTCACTTATTATCCCTTCTACAAAGCCTTCCCAAATTCCTTAAAGCAAAGTTCAGGACTTCTTCTTTGATTTTATCAGTTTTGTTCTTTGCAATATTATTATAGAATATGTTGCATTGTAAATTGTGATTCATATTTATTTCCCCTTTTATTGTAGATCAGGTCATATTCATGAGATAATGTGCAATATATTGATTCAGATCTAGTGTTCTGTGGTCAAGCAAATATGGGTTCAAAGGCCTAGTAGATGTGGATTTCTGGTAAAAGTCAGGGGGAAACATGACTGAATAAATAAAATGAGCTAGGAATTGTCCTATGCAGCACTCTAGTTTTTAATCTCAAGAAATTTCTCTCCTTTCATAGGACTAGTGTATTTCATGAAGGTCTTTTTTTCCCTTTTATCTTTAATCACACTCAATCCATTCAATGTATGAGGTGAAAATGAATTTAAGAAGATGGTATGCCCATTCCATACTCTTTGGTAAAATTCTGCTTATTAAATGAGTGAGTTGAATTAAACAATATATGGTCCTTCTACTTCCCATAGTCTCTGACCCCAAGGGGAACATCCTTGCTGTGTGGTAGGCTTATGTTTAACCATTGCTTATAAAGATTTTATGACATCATTAAAATTATAATTGTGCATCATCTAATTTTGTCATTAACCCATACAAATTATGTGATTAGAGCTGTTTACATTAAACATGTAATTAGATTGAATTATGCTAATAGGAAAATGTAGGATAATTAACTAAAATTAATTTTAAAAGCAGAGAAATTAACTCAGATAAACTACATTCAAATAGCATTAGATGTTTAGAAGTAAGCAAGTAAATATTCTTGCTTTATCTACACTAGTTCATGCTGTAAATCAACGTGTCATCCTTCTTCCATTTTTCCTCTAATCCAAAGACTACAGACAACAAGGCTACTTGTCTAAATACGAGTCCAAGCTTGTTGTTCCCCTGCTTTAAAACCTTCACTGGCACCCTTTTCTTGTGCGAAACAATCCAAGTGGGAGTGACCTTATCCAGTCTTTTAGGCAGCTTCTGCTTTCACCGGTTCTACAACATACAACTTGGGCTTCAGCCATGGTGACCAACTGCAGTCCCTAGGCCAGTCCCACTATGTAACAGCACAAAACTATTCTTTTGGTCTGGAAAGTTTATTTGCCTCTCTCTTCATACTTGAAAGAGACCTAACATCCTTTAAAACCTATTCAGTCATGACTGCCTTTTTGCACTTAGGTCTTGACACTTCGATTTGTTTATAGAACTGCCTAAACCATGTTGTGTTTTCTGACAAGTTAATTTTCCCATTGAGCAAAACTGAAACATTACTACACAAGTGTGATCCTTTCCCAATGGGACATTTGTTGGCATTGAAGCTTTGCTTTATAAAGATCTTAAGACTTGGTCCTGCTAATGAAACTGATAGTGCAACCCTGACTTTACAACAGGAAATCATTAACTTGCATGTTAATTTCTCCTATTGTTTATCTTACCAACTTTTCTCTGTTCTAGTTGGATATTTTTTAATGTCTTAGAACTATTGTCCATTTCATCTAAGTACCCAAATGTTTAATAGAAAGTTTATTTAAATCTCCTCTGTGCCTGTGGATGAGTTCTTTCAAATCTGTGCTGTTGGTACCTTCTCTAATTTTCCTTTCCTCCATAATAGCCAATATATGACTTTCAATGTTCTTCCAAGCATTGGATTTGATCTTACCAATTATCTTTATTTTTTTGTTGTCCTTTGGCATTGTTTACTGTAACTACTTTATTTTATGTCTCATCTTTATGAGGTTTGTTATTTTTCTAACCGTTTGACTTGGGAAATTTTGCTCAAATGTTCACAGTCATTTCAATAAATGTAATTTATGCTATAATTTTTCCTTAGAAAACTACTTTTGCTTCTTTCCACCAGTTTTAATATGTAGAGCTAACCTTGACATTATAGTCAAAGTAGTTTGTAGTTTATTTGACTTCTTTAAACCTAAGAATAATTTTGCATGCTTTATAATATTCAGGTTAAAGGTTTTTGAACTTCCATTTTGTTTTTTATTTCAATTTTGTTAATTTCCACAAATTTTAATAATTTGTAATATTTTATTGTAAAGCTGAGTAGCAGTCCATTGAATGGACAGACCACAGGTTGTTTATCTTTTAACCATTTGAAGGGCATTTAGGTTACTTCTAGTTTGGAGTGATAATAAATATGTTTATGCATAGGTTTATAATACATGAATATTTGTATACATGTTTTTAAATGAACATAGTTTTCATTTCTCTTAAGTAAAAAATTAAGGATAGGATTCCTGCATCATATATTAAATGTACATTTAACCTCATATGAAATTGCCTAACTGTCCTCCAAAGTGGTTTTGCTATTTTGCCTTCCTACTAAGAAGCAAGAGATTTCTAGTTACTTCCCAACCTTGTCAGCCTTACATTGTCAGGGTTTTTCCCCATTCAAATTGTCTTTTTTTGTTGTTGCTGTGATTGAAATCTTTAGCTTATTATTTTTTTTAATTGGGTTGATTTTTATATATTCTGGATAGAAGGTCTTTGTCAAATATGTTATTTGCTGTGGCCTCTTTTTAAGCCAAACTCATCCTCTCCACCATGGGACATGACTCCCAGGATGGGCCTCCCTGGCACTGAGAAATTATTACCAAGCATCAACTAGCAATGCATCTGGAAAGAGACCTTGATCTAAAGGAGGATATTTTAAATAAAAATGAGCTTTTATGGCAAAGAGATTTGAAAGTGAGTTGAGAGATCATTCCAGAAGTTATGCTTACGCACGTATCAGCAGGATCTCATTGACTGCCATAGTAAACTGTCCCAAGAAGGGAGGCTTTTGGGGCTCTAGTGAAATCTAGACATGATTATCAGGGCAGGCAATTCTTTCTCCATTAATTGCCTTTGCATATCTGCCAAAAATCAGTCATACTGTATGAGTCTATATCTGGACACTCTATTCTGTTCTGTACATCTTTATATCTACCCTTTCACCAAAACCATACTTTCTTGATAATGGTACCATTTTAGTAAATCTTGCAATCAGGTAGTGTGGGTTCTCAACATTTGTTATATTTTTAAAGAACTTGATTTCTGTTCTACGTACTTTGCCTTTCCAATCAAATTTTTAGATGATTTTGTCAATATCTATATAAAGTCCTGCTGGAATTTTGATTGAACAAGTGTTGAGCTAAATATCAGTTTGGGGTATTTGATATCTTAATCAGATTTTGAATCCATGAAAAAAGTATATTTATCAATTTATTCCAGATGATTATTTTTCATCAGTGTTGTACAGTTTTTAGCATTCAAGACTGTCAAGATTGTCAAAGCAATCTTGACAAATATGTCCTTCACATATTTGTTTTTAGATTTATACCTATTTTATTGGTGTTATTTTAAATAGTTCTGTTTATTTATTTAATTTCAGTATTAGATGTTTCTTTATACCAGTGCTATTTGAAATACTTCTAATCATTTTGTTTCTATATTATTTACTTTTTTTGCTAATAGGTGGGATTTCAATTGACATTTAAAATATAATATTATTTTTATTAGAAAGGTAGAGATTTGGAGAAAAATCATGCAGAAAATACAGAGTTCCCAAATACCCCCCTCATATTAACACTTTGCATTAGCATGGTATTTTCATTACAATTGATGAAACAATACTATTATAATTGTTCTGTTATGTATAATTCATAGTTTACATTGGTGTTCACCATTTGCATTGTGTAGTCCTATTGTTAAAAAAAAA
>PVKH010021071.1:0-14427 GCA_004027955.1 Chaetophractus vellerosus | reverse complement strand
CAAGATTAATAGACAAATATCAATAGCATTTCTATACACTGGTGATGTGCAATCTAAGGAGGAAATCAGAAAAAAAAGTTCCATTTATAATAGCAACTAAAAGAATCAAATATTTAGGAATAATATTTTAAAGGGACATAATGGCCCTATATTCAGAAAACAACAAATATTGCTAATAGAAACCAAAGACTTAAATAAATGGAAGGATATTTCATGTTCATTGATTGGAAGGCTAAATATCATTAAGATGTCAATTCTACCAGAACTGATTTACAGATTCAATGCAATCCCAATAAAAATCCCAACAGTCTTTTTTGTGGAAATGGAAAAGCCAATTATCAAATTCATTTGGAAGGGTAAGGGGCCCCGAATAGCCAAAATGTCTTTAAAAAGAAGAACAAAGTTGGAGGACTCTCACTTCCTGACTGTAAAGCATATTACTTAGCTACAGTGGTGAAAACAGCATGATACTGGCCTAAAGACAGACACCTTGAACAATGGAACTGAATTGAAAACTCATAAATAGACCCTCACATCTACAGTCAAATGATTTTTCACAAAGCTATCAACCCCTCCCAGCTGGGCCAGAGCAGTCTATTCAACAAATGGTGCTGGGAGAACTGGATAGCCATATCCAAAATAAAGAAAACGGACCCCTATCTCACACCTTATATAAAAATTAACTCAAAATGGATCAAGGACCTAAATATAAAATAAGTGACAACCATAAAAGTCCTAAAAGAAAATGTAGGAAACCGTCTTCAAGATCTTGTGGTAGGCAGTAGTTTCTTAAACCTTACATCTAAAGCACAGGCAACAAAAGAAAAAATAGTTAAATGGGACCTCCTCAAAATTCAACACCTTTGTACCTCAAAGAACTTAGTCAAAAGGGTAAAAAAGTAGCCAACTCAATGGGAGAAAATATTTGGAAACCACATATCCAATAAGAGTTTATTATCGATGGTATATAAAGAGGTCATACAATTCAACAATAAAAAGACAAACTATCTCATTAAAAAGTGGGCAAAAGACTTGAAAAAACATTGTCCAAAGAAGAAATACAAAAGCTGAAAAAAACACATGAAAAAAAGTTCTAAATTAATAGTGGTTAGGGAAATGCAAATCAAAACTACAATGCAGTATTTCACACCTTTAGAATGGCCACTTTTTAAAAGGTGGAAAACTATAAGTGTTGGAGAAGATGTAGAGAGATAGGAACGTTTATTCACTGTTGGTGGGAATGTAGAATGGTACAGCCACTGTGGAGGACAGTTTGGCAGGTCGTGAGGAAGTTGAATATAAGTTTGCCATGTGACCCAGCAATACCATTACTATGTATATACCCGGAAGAACTGAGAACATTGACATGAACAGACATCTGCACACCAATTGCCAAAAGTTTGAAACAATCCAGGTATCCTCAACCAAAGAATGGACAAACAAATTGTGGTGTATATACACAATGAAATACTATGCAGCAGTTAGAAGAAATGAAGTTGTGAGGCATATGACAACAAGGATGAACCTGGAGTATATTATGTTGAGTGAAGCAAGCCAGAGAGTAAAGGACAAATACTGTATTATTGTGCTATTATGAACAAAATATATTGTGTAAACTCATGGAGTTTATCATTAAAATATAGGTCACCAGAAAATAGAATGAGGGTAGAGAATGGAAAGCTGAGGGTTAATCTTTGCAGAATTGGTAAGAAGGATGTTTGCAAATGTTTGGAATAGATTAGAAATGGTTAAAAAAATCATATCATAATGTGTGTAATTAGCAGAGCTATTATATGGTATAGTAGTTTAGTATTATTTATGAATTCCAAAAATAGATATGTTTGTAAACTGGCCTGTTAGCACATTAGATTGTATTGGATTCAGAGGTTTCACCTCCTCACATCCTCACCTCACAAAGACAAAAAAAAAAAAAAAAAGACCACAGCTCTCCCTTGTGCCTCTTACTAACGACAATAATTTTCTTAGGAACCTCTAGCAGGCCTTCTCTTGCATCCAGTTGTCAAGAATTGCATCATATGGCCATTTCCAAACCTATCACTAGAAAGATGAATAAATGCCTTAAACTAACCTTTGTTTACCCTCTTAAAACTGGAGAGAGGCCCAGGTTCCCTAAAAGTAAATGGTCAATACTTAAAGAAAATCAGTATCTGTGAGCAAGGAAGGAGTGTGTCCACCACAAGTACCCTGAAAATAAAATTTTCTGTCACAAAATCACAAAAAGAACAATTTTCAAATTTAAGATAATCTCAGGAGAAAATAAAAATAAAATAGAAATTATTTTTAAAATTGTCAGTAAATAACATTACATTTTATATTGTTTTCTGAAATTATGTTGAGGGAAAACTGGTGCAACTAAAAGAAAGGAAAGAAGTCTTTCTTGCTTGAAAAGAATTATCTTTCCACAGTTATTTGGGAGATATGAGGGCTATTTAAGTTACCATTGTTTTGCTGATATTTTTTCCATCCTGCCCTATGAAATGAGTCTCCAATTGGCATGTAGACAATATACTTAATTGGATTCACAAATTAAAGCTTTCTACTGCAGATCATTTGACTATATTCTAAGTAGTGGAAAATATATAAGTAGATATATTTATATCTATTTTTTTTATTTTTAAGAACTTAAGAACTACTTTCTTTTTTTTTTTTTTAAGAATTGACACGGGTTCTGTAGGAGAGAAACAGAGCCCATTCCAGTGATGTTGTTTATATAAAGCATTCTTTTTAAGATGTCTTTTATACACACCTGTAAAATATTTATTTCTCTGTAAATGTGTGTTGGCACTCTGTCCCACAGAATTTCATTTATTTGAAATGTACATGTAGAAATTAATCCTTCCTAAACCCTCAAATTAAATCAGATGTTTCTATCATCTGGCAAAGAATCATTTGGTAGGAATTCTAATTGTGCTTCCCCATCCTTCTTCTAGAGCTTATATTTTGGGGGCAAGAGCTTATAAAACTAGTTCCTCCTTTCAGAGGTTAGTGCAAAAGGCAAGCAGTTCAGAGAGCATCTCACCACGAGGGGCAGGATGTGGTGCACTGGTTTTCACAGAGGCATCAAAGCAGTCCTGCAGGAGTCAGCTCCTGGGCTGCTTGCTCCCTCCTCAAACTGTGCCTCCTTCTGCCCCTCAAGCTAGATATCCTTCTCTCTGACTTGAGGATAGAAAACACTCTTCTTTCCAGCTCTCTCTGTTTCATCTCACATGGGCACATGCTCACATGTGCTTAAAACTTCTGGCTGTATATAAATTTCTTATCAGTACAGACTGCCTTTCTTAAGCTAAATGTCAGCATGAAGGAGGTACAGGTAACTAAAATACAATTTAAAAGAGGGATAATCCGTGTAATCTTTCATTATTCATTTAATAAGCATTTATTATCTGCCAGCAACTGCAGATAAAGAGACCAAGGATGGATAGTACCTGTCCTCAAGCAGCATTCAGCTAGAGAGAAAGAGACAAAATGGTAAAAACAGAGAAGTACAGGAAGATCAAGAGGCACCATGAAAGAAGTACGGACAATGTTCCAGTAGACCACCAAGGGAAAATTCTGTCTGAGCGGCTCAGAAAAAGGTTGACACTTGATGTTTTTTTTAATGAATTATATAGGTTCACTATTTTCCACCATTACAAAATGAATGCACTCTCTCTTAGCTAGTGGAAAGCTCCATGTCTCTAAATAATTACCAAGTAGTCTTAATAATGTATTTACTCAGTCCTGCTTGATTGCATAGGTTTAATTTTCACCTTCTCTCAAAACAACCCTTTTAGTCACTAATTTTACAATCTGCTCTTAGCTCCCCTGAAAGATGATAAGGCACTACAATTGTTAAAAATGAAAATGAGTTTTCTGACACTATTAGTTTTAACAAAGAGAGGCAATCAAGTCCAAACTCAGTAAGTGCATGAAGTTGCCTTACAAGGCTTAAATGAAATAGACTTGGAATCTCTTTACTGTATCAAAAGGCAAGGAATTGAAAGGTGTGTTGTTTGCAGTCCTATTTATTCTTCGGTCACCCTTTGTGACTCACTGCTAGAAATAACTGTAAAAACTCCTCCTGGGCTACCATAGTTCAAGATGTCAGCTACACTAAGGGAAGCCATAATCCATGGATCATTGACCAAACAGATAGAGATAATTCAGCCTGTCATATCACAGCTTAGTAAAAGAGTGTTTATTGCAGCTTGGTGAACTGGTGGATGAACTAAAAATCCTTCTGCATTCTCAAAGGGCTCCTCAACTCTGTAAAGAGCAATATCAATATTAATATCAATAACTCTTAATATTTATCTAAAGTTCTCACAAATACTCCTGGCTCTGCACTTGTCTAGACTCAGAGCTAAATGAGTTCTATCAGGCCCCTAAAGCCACCAGGAACAAATTCAGCTCTTAAAGATCCAGTCTCACTCATTCCCTCTTAGGCACACATATAATGTGGTTAGTCCTTCCTAACTGAAGGTCTTTGCTACTTCTGCTTTCTCTGCAAACTTCCTTAGACTCTTCTGAGGGGAATTGAATGACACATATTTCTCCACTTCGATATCTGTCGTTCATACTTGTGACATGCAACAGGTGGCTAAAGAATCACAAAATGCAAAGAGATTGATGGCCCAATAAACAAGGCCTGGGACTTTCACTTATTCATCTCCTAGTATTGGAAATGTAGATTCAAATGGTGGGGATCGTGAAAGAATAAGCTTCAGAAATATCTGAATGTCACAGTGGCAAGGTCAGTAGGGAGCTCAATTTAGTATTTAAGAAATAGTACACTTGTGGACTGAAGACTTGTCTTAAAGCAAAACTGCCCAATTCTTAGACATCCATCAAATAACAACTGAGAATCAAATGGTGTTCCTAGAGTGAGAGAGACCCTAGACAAGAAAATACCTACAGAACCATTCTAATCAGATCCTCTTGGCCCTTGTATCATTCACTCTGCAAGTTTGCATCCATTAATTTGTGGGGTCCAGTAAAAGATGAAAATGGAGGGTTCTTTGTTCAAAAGGTATCAAGAAATTCAAGATGGTGACAGCAGAGCATTAAGCCAAGAGGGAGACCTTCTAAATGCACAGAGCCCAGGCTTATGAAACTGGGTTGCTAAAAGGCATTGTGCTAAATACTGCAGAGGACCCAAATACAAATAAGAAATTGCCCCTGCATTCAAGAAGTTTATAATCTGGTAGAGGACATAAGTTATGTTCAAAATCTGGGGGCGGATGTGGCTCAAGTGGTTGGACATCTGTCTCCCATATGGAGGGACCTGGGTTCAATCCCCAGGACCTCCACGTAAAAAAAATAAAGAAAGAAAAATATAGAAGGCTTGTGGGCCGCTAGGCCCCACGTGCTAGTGCACCACCAGGCCCCATGAGCGGGTGAGCCCCCCAGGCCCCATGCGTGGGTGCGCCGTCAGGCCCCATGAAGCCATGCAGCAAGATGATGGCTTAACAGGAGAGTGATGCAAGGGAGCGCCAAGAGAGATGCACTAAAAAAACAGGAACTAAGGTGGTGCAGACAGTAGGATGCCTCTCTCCCACATCAGAGGTTTGCAGGATCAAATCCTGGTGAAGACAGGAAGAGAAGGATGAGAAGAAAGGGCAGGAAACAGACACAGAGAATTGCCCAGAGAATGGACAAAAAAACAGCAAAAATGGGGGGGGGGGGGGGGGGGGGAATGGATAAAAAGTAAAATAAACCTTTTAAAAGATCAACTAGAAAATTTTATATATTTGCAATGGCCCACTACATTACAGTTTTTTCAACGTGGATTAGAAGGAGTGGAGGAGCACATCCACTTTTGCTGCCAGGAAAGAGTGTCCTATTTAGGTGCAAATCCCTTTCTCACACCATGCTCCAGACACACTTGTCATCTTTTTCAGAAAGTTTTTCAAAAAGTACATTTGAAAATGCTGTTTTTTTCTTATTGAACTGCTTTCTACCTAATCTTTACCTGGCTAATCCTGCCCATAACTTTCAAGCGTTATTGAAATTAGGTCTCCCAGTTTTACAATCATGGTTTCCCAGACTTTTCTTTCTCAATGCTTATCATAAACTTTTCATTTTATATTGAACTCGGTAGCTTTGTTTTTTACTCTAAGTTCCATGAGCACAAGGACCATTCTTCTCATTGTTTGCTGACATCACTTCAATTCCTAGTTTGGGGCTAGGAACACGATGCACTTAAATATTTGTTAAATAAACACCAATTAAATAAAAATCCTGGTGGAGGTAGAAGTAGGGCGCTGGAAACTTAAGGTGGTGAAAACTAAACAAAAATGTTGAACAAATCTACAAATTACCATTGGAAAAAATAAGCAGCCCAGTGTGGTCAGAGTTTGTTTTATTTATTCTGGGAAATAGAAGCGGGTAAGTTGATTGAGGACATCAGTGGGGTTACAATGTGGAGATGCTTGAGATACTGACTGATGAGTTTGTATTTAGTAGGTAATAAGGAAGGGCTAGAGGTTTGTGTTGTATTTTTCAGTCGGGCAACTAATTTTTATTTTTAAATTTTTTGTATTTATTAGAGACATTGTAATCTTACAAAACTATCATGCATAAAATACAGGATTCGCATATATCACCCCACCATCAGCCCCTTGCATTGATGTGGAACATTTGTTATTGTTGATGATGGCACTTCTTAAAAAAAAAATAATTGCACTATATTTCTTAACAGTAGTTACCTTTGTTATAATTGATGAAAGATTATTAAAATAATTCTATCATCCATTATTTACATTAGGTATATTTTTCCCCATATACTACCCTATTATTACCACTATGTATTAGTATTTTACATTTGCTATAATTCATGAAAGAACATTCTTGTTCTATAGCCCATCTTCTCCAATAGGGGTCATTGGGTTGTACAGCCCTATGTTTTATCTTTTACCAGTAACTTATTTTTAAAATAAAATATAATAAAATACAAAATAAATTAGTATTTTAAACAGAAGTGCTTCTAAGCAGTATACAGGCTTGACTGAGGTGAGTTTTCAGGAAAAGGTCCTTGTCTAGAAAGTAGGGTTAAAGAAGGCTAAGGCATGAATTAATTGAACAGAGGCAGAGGGTTAAGGAAGGCTATAGGAAAAAGTATGAAGGCAGAAAGAGTACTTGCAGTTTTGTTAATGGAGTGATTGCATTTAGTCATTGACGTAGTTTACTATGGCTGTTGTAACAAATTACCATGAACTTAGTGGCTTTTTTAGAACAATAGAAATTTATTGTCTCACAATTCTGGAGCCAGAAGTATGTAATCAAGTTGTTGGCAGGGCCATACTCTATCTGAAGGCTCAAGGGGAGAATCCTTGCTTGCCTCCTCCAGCTTTCTGGTAACTGCAGGCATTCTTGGCTTGTGGCAGCATTCCTCCAGTCTCAGCCTCTGTCTTCCAACAGCCTTCTTCTCAGTGTTTGAGTCTTTCCCCCCTCCCTACTTTCTGTCTCTTATGAAAAAAGCTGTCATTGGATTTAGGGCTCACTGAGGTCACGATTTCATCTCAACAGACTTAAGTTTCTTATATCTGCAAAGACCCTCTTTCAAAATAAGTTCACATTCACAGGTTCCGGGGGGGTTAAGACATGGATTTATTTGGGAGGCACCATTCAATCCACTACAGGCACCTAAAGTGTAAATCTTGGGAACCTCTTTTAAAAACAACCCTTTTTCTTTTTTTGATTCCTTGTTGAATTAATAGAGAAACCATTAACGACAGTACACTTGCCTAAAATAAGGAACTTAAGTTGAGAAACAAGCCTAAGTTCAGTCTATGCTAACCACAAGCAGTTTCATTTTCATTCATTTTAAGTTCCAGAACTTCAGAGAGACTGAATCTTCTTCACTGTTGTTTTTTTCTGTGTGATTTTTTAAACTGGATTATGAAAAAAATCACTATCCACTAGAATTTGTATGCCTCAGAGGCATCTTAGGACATTATAAAATGAAAGTGTTTAAGTATTTTAAAAAATACTGGACCTCACAAAAATTGCAGGAAAAAAATGGCCATTTTGGAAAAGACTTTTTATATAAATGAGAAGTATGAAAAAGAAACCAAATAAATGATTTTTCTACAAATCCAGTTACCATGTCTATAACATAGCTATTCATTAAATTGCTTTATAGGATTGATGCAAAGCGAAAATGCAACTAGTACCTCTATCAAAAGAAAACAAAATGTTAGATTAATATGAAAGAGAAATTATTTTTATGTGCTCTCCGTGATAGGCTGGGCATTTCATATTTTGACATTACTATCTGAACATGGCATGTGAAGTTGAATGATAGTAAAAAGATTGATGAAATTTCATGATTACAGTGCACACTTTAAAACTGAAGTGCATCTGTTACTGGGTTCATGACTCATGTCATTCCTAATAGGGTTATTTTTCTGTTCAGTTTTCAAACACCCACTAGTTAATCTATGAAGGTGAATCATACCCTCCTTTATGTTCTTCATCCAATTTAAGCTTTCCTTCAAACTACCCAAATTATTAATCAAGTCAATGTATAATCATTCACTCATGATTTCAACATGCATTTATTGAGTGTTTATTACATGCCAAGTACTGTGCCAAGTGCTGACGATACAAAGCAAAATAAGAAAACACATCCAAAAAATAATGTTCAATGTTCTATCTTCTATTTTAATAATCATTCAGAAGATTATTGAATGTATGACTTGTATCACTAAGTAAATAGCAGTGATACAAAAATATTTTGTTTCTCACACAGTTTTCCATTGTTTTAGAAGCATTTTTTAATTTATTTCACATTGACAAGTCATGTTGGAAACTGAAGCAGCTCGGGCCCCATTTTGTACTTGTGATGATGTTATAAATAGGTGGAAGAGACAGAATCTGATCTGTAAACAAAGAAATTGCTGACATCAAAATGCCTGTGTGACACAGACGTACCTCTCCAGGGTCATGAGCATTTATGTACTGCTGACGTTCTTTGGGGGGGGTGGGGGGGCTGTTGTCTGTTTTGATTGTTTTTGTTGGATTCTGTTTTGCTTTTATTTTTTAATCCATGAAGTAAATCACAGCTTCCGGACAAAAGAGAGGATTAAATAGTTAATGTTTAAAAAGAACACTAAAGTTAAGCACTCTGCTTACTTCCCTGGAAGGCTTAAGGGTGTGGTAAACAGGGAAGGCCAGAAGGCATAAAGACATTCTTTGCATGTCATATTGTGAGACAGTTGCAAAAATGAGCCCTCCCTGCATAAGATAACCTAAGACTTACAGGTTTTCTAAAACCCTGAGGAAAAGGATGATGCCATATGGTGCAGTAAACAAATGCTGAGCTTGTGGGGGTAACGGGGTGGGATTATTGTCAAGGCAGCTGAGTGCTGGCATTGATTTGCTTATATCTCTAACATGTTCTCAACAGTCAGCAGGTATTCCCAGAGGATACATTAAAACATAGATTGCTCAGCTCCATCCACAGAGTTTCTGATTCAGAGTGAGGCCCAAGAAGTTCTAACAAGTTTCCAGGTGATGATGATATTTCTGATCAGACCATTGAAAGTGGGGTTTGAATTAAATCAGAGGCCAGGTAAGGAATATAAATGTGAGAAGTTCCCATGATAGAATATTTTGGAACCTAGAGAGAAGAGAACTATGTTCTGCCTGAAGCATTTGAAGTAGAAAGAAAATAATAATAATAGTAGTAAAAATAATAAATGTAGTTCTAGCCAAACTACAAGGATATAAGCCTGATTTATACTGTTTGCATCTTGAACTCAATGAACTTTTAGGATCTTTCCATACGTTATGGATATTCTAGATACTTCAAGGGCAAACTTGATTAAATTTGGTCTGTATTGCAATAGCCCGAAAGTAGGGTTCATGAGAAATTAGAGATTTTAATGGGAAAAAACACAGTGGAAAGTTTCGACAAGAGGACTTTATTAAAAATCACTACCCTACCTAGAAATCTAAGGGGCAGGCTGACATCTGCTATCGGAAGCTCAGGAGCAGCTGATAAAAGTCCTGGACAATGAGCGGCTGGTTATAACATGTATCCAAGGGATGGTACTCAAGGAAAAGGAAACTAACATTTATTGGGTGTCTACAATCTCTTTTAAGTAAACTTTGGATGTTTTTCTCATTTATCATCACAACCAATCTTTAGGAAGTTATCATTAAAATGTTTTACAGAATCCAAGACTCAGAAATATTAGGTAACTTGCCCCAGATCACATTTCTTGTAACTGTGGGATACAGGAATTGAACGAAAAAGTCTGTAAGACTTGGTAAGAGTCTGTCTTACTCTGATGACCATTTTGTTTTTCATTATATTATTTGCCTTCCCCTAAACCAGAGAACTGAGACTGAGAGGTCAGTCTCTTCATTAAGCCCCCCAGCCAGTTCTACTTCCCTACCTGAAAAAAGTTACGAAATTCCTCCTTTTATTACAGTGAAATAACAGGGCTGTTATCATCTTAACAGACAGACTGTACATTTAGTTACTTCATCAAAATACCCTGGGGAAAGTGAAGTAAAATGCAAAAAGCACATATTTTGGAAGTCACCTAACCTAGATTTAAATCCTGGTTTCATTACTTACTGTCATTCTGCTTTTCTGGTGTAACATGCCAGGGTGAGATAAATCATATATAATTTATATGAAAATAATCATACCTATGTAACAACTGAGAATTAAACGATATGACATATGTAAAATACTCAAGTGAAACTCCTGACAGATGGCAGATATTCCAGAAATATTTCTTTCTGCCTTTCTCTGAGTTAAAATTATGTCAAAACACAGAAAATGTTTTTACTACTTGTTACCAACTCTTTTGTTTTTCTCAGCAGTCCCTTATCTTAACTCTTTAACTTTTGTTTCCTGTTCCACTGGTCTCTTCCTCTTTGCAATGCTTCTAACCTTTTACTGGGCAAAAATGTCTTTTGTTTCATTGCTGTATTATACATACCTAGCTATGTTCTGATGTTCTCTAGAGAAAAGACTATCTGAATGCAAAGTTTAAGCAGTCTGCAGTTGCACATGCAAATTTTATTTCACAGTTTAGTTTTTATGATTATATTCCTTAGATGCTACTTTTAATTTTCCTATTATAAAAATAAATATATTCATGGTAGAAAATAATAAACATACAGTTTTTTAAAAGTCATCCAAAATCCTGAAATCAGGAAAAAAAACTATGCTGTTAATTAGTCTCAAATATGTCCTCTGAGGGTGGTTCTCACTGTGTGTATGTGTATTCCTAATTAGGTTCTTATGGCTTACTTCACTTGGAATTTTACCATATTCTTTCCCCCTTATCATTAGAAAATAATCCAACAACATCATTTTCAATGGTTGCTTCACATGTCATCATATAGTTATCCCTACTTTTTGTTCATTTATAATTGCCCCTTAAGAGAAGAGCCACAATACAAATATCTAAATTACCATTGCTTGAAAAAATAGGATTAATGGGAAAATACACGGCTATGATGCATGTTCAACCTTATAATTGCCTACATAGTAATTTGGAAGAGTGTAGATTCTGTACATTTGTGATTTGGCAACAGATGAAATAATAATCAGAAATTCAATATTGTTCAGAGACTTAGGATTGTTTCCTTAAGTTCATGTCGTATAGTATTATTAAAATGTTCACTGACATACCTTTTTTTTGGTATTGTTAGGAAGACGATAATTTCCTATGAATAGTTTTTGAGGCAACCGAACAATTAGAATGGCATTAGTACCTTTATATTCCTATGATATAAACATTATTCTTCAAAAGGGAAAATACCAGTTCCTAACCTTACGTAAAATACAGATGGTACTTAGATAAGGGTTCTTATAGTCACTGAAAGAAGAAAATGTCAGAATTAGACTGTCATTATTTTATTGTTTCATGTTTAAATTCCTCCATCTACTCTTTATTCACATATTCTCTATGAATCCTGGTAATTTCATTCACTTACCTTCAGTTTTCTAATCTGCAAAATGAATGCTATTGAATTAATCAATTTCTTAGGTTCATGTCATTCTAAAACCCTACATTCCTGTATTCCAAAGGTTTGTTAATATGGTCTCTAAAATCAAAGCATAATAAAATCATTTAGGCACATTCTTTTTGATGATGGGGAAGACTAGGTCTAGTAAGCTTTACTACAAGAAGATCTCCAGATAGACTTCTATCAGTTATATCAAAACTTTAGAACTTAAATAATATCACAAAGTATCATGGTTGACTATAACCATAATTGATTATATAAAACTATATATTCTTGGTATTTTCTTATTTCATTATAATGAAATTTTTAAATATATATGGAGTTCTAACAAAAAGGCCTATAAGGAGTATAAATCCAACAGGCTGGAGAGACAAGATGTCTAATGAAATATTTCTAATCCAATCCAAAGGCACACAAGAATACAGAGACACAAAACATGCATGTAAAATAAAACTGCTCAGTTTTAAAAATCTCATTATCACAACAGGATTAGCTTTGATAAGACCACCATTTCAATAAGGGCCAATGAATGATAATATTTCCTTACCTTATAAGATAGAATGTTACATTGAAAGGATGCATTATCCTGACTTTCCTTGGTTTAAACTATATGACAGGATAGAAGTGTTTTTATGGCTCAATAAAGATATTCCATAAACATTTATTTTTTGAGGAGTTTAGCAGTTGCAATTCTATCATAGGAAGACCAATTAAAATGTGCATTCTTGTTAGGAGTGCCCCTTCTTTGGCTGCACTTTTAGTCTTTTACCTAAATCAATTTTTCACATTCTTCAGTTATATCTAAACGGTGCCAATACATTTAGTTAAAGCATAGGGGAAGCGTAGTCGGAGCTGTTGTTGGGCTCCTGTAGATAAATACATCGGGCATACCAACATGGCTGGGGGCATGGAAGCCTGGTCAGAGTAGTGTTAGAAACCCCCAAGGATCATTTCAACATTCTACTCTTTATTCTACTTCTACTCTTTATTCTTGTTTTAAATATTGCTCAGATTTTTTTGAAGAAATGTGTAGAAATATGTTTGAGCCCCTAAATTCTTCTCCTAGTTTACTGATAAGAAGACTATTAGCCAAACAGACTTCTTGGAACAGTAACTATTTTTAATGGCAAGTTTCCATGTCCTCTCACAAAAACCTACCCTTCACATTTTTTCTAAGCAGTTTGATTATTTCCATGTTAATGTTTACTTCTGTCTTCATAAGAGCTTAAAATGCCTCACATTTGACAATGTGAACTAATTTCTTTTGTTGGTTTGTTTGGCTTCTAAATTGTTTAAAACAAACAAAAAATGGTGCTTGTTTGAACACCCATTTTCATATTAATTGATATTCTCTGGTCTTCTTTTCAAACGAAATAACTTTGATGAAGGTTTAAAGAAGCCACATGATTCCAGAAAGAAAAATGTTAAATATAAAGAAATCATGGCCACTTACTACTTTCGACTATCAAAAATTGTGGCAAAAAATTGAAATGTGCACATACTGACCTGAAAAGCATCTTTAGTTGAAATATAAGCTGTTTAGCGTTAACTTTAATGTTAGCAACCTCACAAATGCCTTCTCTACAAGCCAGAGCCTTGCAGAAAGCCATAAAAGGGAAGGAATATAATTTCATTTGCTGGCACTTACTGAAAAGCTAAAATAGAATAGTAACAGAAATCATATTTGCCAGCTCTAACTGAGGGAGTTGTGAAACATCATCTAAGAAGATTGTAAGTTATTGTAAAATGTTTTAGTTACCATCCTATTAACTATACTTTATAGGACTTGAAACTTTTGTTTAGCCAAAAATTATTTAACGCAAGTGGCACAGTCGAGTAACATAGAAAGATCTAAATATATTTTTGTAAAATATATTGCATAAAATGACATGGAGCAGTTTAAAATTTGTCTTTAAGTTGAAATACAATAGCCTACTTTTTATTCTTTGATAAGAATTAGGATTTTTGCAATGATAGTTTTCAAGTTTGGTAATAATATCTTAGAGATCGTTTCCCAGTAGATGGGCAATCATTTGTGCAAGAAACCAATGTAAAGACAATAAAACTGTGTGCTGTTATTTCATGAATTATTTGAAAAAATTTTGGTATATGAAAGTTAGCTAAAGTATACCTATGGAAAAAATGGCTTGATTCTTGCAGGGTCTTATTGCTTTTTTAAAAAGAGGCTCCTTTAGTTACGGCTTCAGTAACTGAACACTTTGAAATATGTATATATGTGTGTATGCAGATTTAAATTATTTTGCAAAATTCACATACTTTGAATTACAGATCTGTGTATGGAATTGTGAGGAAAAGAGGGAAAGCTTTGATGAAGTGACACTTTGCCAAAACTCTACAAATTAGTGTGAGGTATGGGATTTTGCTGATGCTATAGTGCACAACTCAGTTCACCTTTAAAAAAAAAATTTTCCC
>PVKH010021069.1:0-14428 GCA_004027955.1 Chaetophractus vellerosus | reverse complement strand
GGAAACGTGAAGGTGCTAGCGTTTAGTAAGTCTTCACAGCTCCGACGGGTCACTGCCATCTACAGCAGCTTCCCCCCAGCTGTCTCCACGTTGCTGGGGGGTGGGAAGAGGGTGGAAAGGGAGCAGAGGGAAGCAGATAGACTAGGGGGGATGGGCCCAGGCCTTGGTCCAGCCCTGAGTCCATGCCTCCTTCCCCCTGGCTGGTGACACAGAGCAAGTCACCTGTCCTCCCTGGGCCATCTTACTTGCATGACAAGGGACAGGGGCTCACATGAAAAGCTTTGCACCTCTCACCCCAGGGAGGGGGCTGGCAGGGGGCTGGATGCTCTGAGCACACAACTGCTGCAGGTGGTTGTGTAGACAGAGCATGGCACAGAGGTGACCGGCCAAGGGGCCAGGGGACACTGAGTCCATCCCCAGCTCCACATGCCAAGCCCTGTACCCCAGCACTGGCAGCTGCTGCCCAGAGGACACACCTTTGTCTGATTCTTACAAGGGTTCCTACAGACGATGGCCAGGCCCAGGTGTGGCCAGGGCCCAAGTGGGCCCGGGCAGCACTCAGCCCCGCCCCTTCTTTCCACCAGGTGCTGTGAGTGCAGTGCTTCCCTCTCGCACCAGTACTACGAGAAGGATGGGCAGCTCTTCTGCAAGAAGGACTACTGGGCCCGCTATGGCGAGTCTTGCCACGGCTGCTCGGAGCACATCACCAAGGGGCTGGTCATGGTGAGGGCCCCTCTCCTGTGCACACACCTGGGGGGTGAGGGGGCGGGGTGTCCTTCTGTGTGTCCATCCTCACAGGCTTCCCTGCTCCAGGACTCTTTCCTTCCTCTCTTCACTGACTCTCTGAGTGCCCCACGCTTCCGGCCCCTGTGTCCCTCAGCCCCTGTCTGTGGAGCCAGCTCCAGCTGACAGTTCAGCAGCCGGCCAGCCCCCACTGCTGTTTGTGGCTGCCCTTCTGAGGGGAAGAGCTCTGGAGCCTGGAGGGGCTGCTGAGCTGGGTCCCCCCACCCTTCCCAGGTGGCCGGGGAGCTGAAGTATCACCCTGAGTGCTTCATCTGCCTCGCATGTGGGACCTTCATTGGCGACGGGGACACCTACACGCTGGTGGAGCACTCCAAGCTGTACTGGTGGGTGCCATGCGAACCCGGGGTGCTTGCTCTCACACCCCGGGCCCTGCCCTTTCCTCGGGGTGAGCTTGTAAACCCACTTTGCCCTCCACAGTAGAGAAACTGCTGAGAAATCAGACCCAGGAGTCAGACCAAGAGAACCCCAGCTATCAGGTTTCAGGCTGAGAATGCCGGCTTGGAGGATAGGGTTTGATCCCAAGTGGGCTTTGAATGATTTCCTCCTGAACTGGATTTAGCTCCAGATTGAAGGCCTTGCCCTGGTCAGCATAGAACATGCACAAGAGTAGACAAGCCCAGAATGAGTGAGCCATGGGAAGGACCAGAGCTGAGCAGGTCAAGCTCAGTTCCTGCCCCAGCCCATTGGCGGCCAAGTCCCCCTCCATCGATGGGAAGGAGTAAGGAAAGGCGGGGCAGGGGAAAAGCCTGGGGTTGGTGGTGGAGAAAGTGGAAATGCTGCTGACTACCCTGACATTCTTTCCTTCCCGTTCTCCGGGTGCCCACCGCCTATGGCTCTTGCAGCGGGCACTGCTACTACCAGGCCGTGGTGACCCCCGTCATCGAGCAGACCCTGTCCGACTCCCCTGGCTCCCACCTGCCCCACACCGTCACCCTAGTATCCATCCCAGCCTCCACTCATGGCAAACGTGGCCTCTCAGTCTCCATCGACCCAGCTCACGGCCTGCCGGGCTGCGGCACAGAGCACTCCCACACCGTCCGCGTCCAGGGGTGAGTGTGGCCGCCTGAGGGCACCGCTGGCCTGGCTGGGGCCACTGATGCTCAGCGCGGGTGGCAGACTCTGGGAGTGGAGGATTTGAGAATGGGTGGGCATTTGGGTACAGACACAGCCCAGTCATTTCTCCAAAAAGCATTATGAGGAAATAGAAACATTTTTTAAACTATATTATGCAACAACAGAAACAAGTAATCGGGTTCAGGAATGAGGGACAGAGGGAGACCAGGGGTATCAGCAAAATACTGAAGGCAGCTATGCCTTGAGGGCAAATCTAAATTGGATGGACTTAAACTTTGGTTTTCAAGTCCTTTCATGGCTGGACCTCTCAAGCCCTGACCTGCCTGAGTAAGCAAGTCTTATAAAAGAACTCCTTCCAATAAAGCCGAGACCCCAGAGGGCTCTCAGGGTTAGGGTGAATTAGAAATAAACCACCCTTTCTATCAGCCCCCTACTTCCCCACTCCCAGAATTGCAAGACAAACTATCTAGTTTGAATCCAAGTGGGGAGGGGGGCAGGTGTGCGCCCGCGTGGGGAATCTCCCCTGAGAATTCATAAACTCAGATTTGATTTGCAGTCAAATTTATACATCTGGGTGGTTCAGAAAACCTCAGGGCAAAATTGCAGAGTTTTAGTTTAAAATAGTTACCAACTGGTGTCGGCCCCAGAACCTGACACAGTCAGATGCAGATCATTTCTAGAGGAATCCACCTCCAGGCCTCATTGAATTTACCCAGATAAGTGTTCCAAGGAAGATGAGCAATTCAGTCGGAAATCACTGAACGTACAAGGAAGCAAGGCACTGTGAGGGAGTGCCGTCAGAAACAACAGACAGCAGAATCAGACCTACAAAAACGTCACATAGACTTCCAGGAAGATGGCATACTAGAAAGACATGGGGCTCTCTTCTTTCCCAGAAAAATAGCTAGAGGACAGGCAGAAATGGCCTGGAAAAGACCTTCTAGGGTTTAGGATACCAGGGGAAGGCTGGACACCGCCTGGAGGAGAAAGGGCAAAGGAAAAGAATCGTGATGGCAAAACTGTGAGTTAAAAGCGGCAGCTGCCACTGCCAATATCCTCCCCCACCCTATAGACACTTTTGAATTCCCAGGCCTTGGGGCCAGCACCTGCAGACAAAAGGGGGCGCCAGGGGTCTGCCTCCTCAGGAAAGGGGAGAAAGAGGGACACAACCTAAGTCTGACTCAGCTTTTGACCCACACATTTTGTTTGCTGTGTCCCACGAGCCCTTCCAGGCCAGGTGGGGGCCACACTATTGTTTGCCTTGGGAGCTGGCAAGGGACTAAAGAGATCAGACCCTCTCAGTCTCCCTCCCTACTGATCTGGACTGGTTGTTGAGGATGCAGAGGAGAGTGTAATTAATTCCTACCTGGGAAAGGGGAGAGGGCTGCCAGCAAAGGCTGGAGAACTGCCTCCGAGAAAGTTTGAATTACAAGGCTCTTAGCTTCCAGGCAGTATCCTCTATTAGAACACACTCCAACCAGGCCTTGAGCTGAGAGGGCTGCCAAAGAGCACCATCTGCTGGAGGACCAAGGAAATGCATGTGAGAAATTTTAAGTAAGTAAGTGAGGGAGGCTCTTTCTGGCCTTTATAGCCTCCCTTCCCAAGGCCCTTGCAAACAGATCTGCACCCATTATTGGGTTGCTCATGGGACACAGCAACTAACAGGGACAATCCTAAAGACCCAGAGCAGGTTGAACCAAGAATCAAAGAACAGCTGTAACACACAGCCTACAGCCACTAACTTCTACAAAAGAGAGAGAAATTGAGCATCTGAGTAAATGCACCATCCTAATCAGATGCATACACATCGGCAAAAAATTACAAGCCATACTGAGAAAATGGAAGAAATGGCCCAAGAAAAGGAATACATCAAAGCTCCAGAGGAGACCAAAGGATTAGAGACAACTAAATCAACAAGATGCACACAAATTTCCAAAATCAAATTACTGAGTTAAAAGACAATATGGCTAAAGAGGTAAAGGACATCAAAAAGACACTGAGCAAGCACAAAGAAGAATTTGAAAACCTGAATAGAAAAATAACAGAGAGCTCATGGGAATGAAAGACATCATAGGTGAAATTAAAAAAATTAGAAGCATACAACAGCAGACTCAAAATGATAGAAGAAAGAGTAAGTGATAACGAAGACAGAACAGTTGAAATTGAAGAGAAAAGAACAGAGAGAGAAAAGAATGGAAAAAATTGAGTACAGGCTCAGGGAGTTGAATGATAACATGAAATGCAACCACATATATGTCATGGGAGTTCCAGGACAAGAAGAGAAGGGAAAAGGGGCAGAAAGAGTATTTGAGGTAATAATGGCTGAAAATTTCCCAACTCTCATGAAAGAAATGAACTTACATGTCCAAGAAGCTCAGCGTACCCCAATCAAAATAAATGTGAATAGACCTACTCCAAGACACATACTACTTAGAATGTCAAAGGTCAAAGAGAAAATTCTGAGAGCAGCAAGGGAGAAACAAATCATCACATACAAGGGACACCCAGTAAGACTTAGCATGGATTTCTCATCGGAAACCATAGAGGCAGGAAGACAGTGGTATGTTACAATTAGGATACTGAAAGAGAAAAACTGCCATCTAAGAATTCCTTATCCAGCAAAATTGTCCTTCAGATATGAAGGTGAATTTAAAATATGCACAAACGAACAGAAACTAAGAGAGTTTGTAAAAAAGAAGCCACCTTTGCAGGAAATGTTAAAGGGAGCTTTACAGCCTGAAAGAAAAAGACAGGAGAGAGAGGCTTGGAAGACAGTGTAGAAGACAAGAATAGCACAAAGGATAACCAAAAGAGTAAAAAAGAGAAAAATAAGATATGACATTCGAAAACCAAATAATAAAATGGTGGAAGTAAATAATGCACTTATAGTAATGCCGTTGAATGTGAATGGATTAAACTCCCCAATCAAAAGATATTGGCTGGCAGAATAGGTAAAAAAAACAGCCATCTGTACGCTGCCTACAAGAGACTCACCTTAGACCCAGGGATACAAACTGGCTAAAAGTGAAAAGTTGGAAAAAGATACTGCACACAAACAGTAACCAAAAGAGAGCAGGGATAACTATTCTAATATTGGACAAAACAGACTTTAAACGCAAAAAAGTTACAGAGGCCATTATATATTACTAAAAGGAAGAAATAACAGCCACAAATATCTATGCACCTAACCAAAATACATGAGGCAAACTCTGGCAAAACTGAAGATAGAAAAAGACATCTCTACGATAATAGTTGAAGTCGTCAACACATCATACACATCATTAGATAGATCAACCAGACAAAAGATCAACAAGGAAACAGAACTTGAAGAATATTATAAACGAGCTAGACCTAACAGACATATACACATTGCCCCCAAACTCAGCGGATTCTACATTCTCTTCAAGTGCTCATGGATCTTGGTCCAGGATAGACCATATTTTGGGTCACAAGGCAGATCTCAATAAATATAAAAAGATTGAAATTATACAAAACACCTTCTCAGATCAGAATGAAATGAAACTGGAAATCAATAATAGACGGAAAAGAGGTAAAATCACAGATGTGTGGAGGCTGAACAACACTCCTAAGTAATCAACACTCCTAAGTCAAAGAAGAAATTGTAAGTGAAATTAGTAAATATGTTGAGATGAGTGAAAATGAGAATACAACTTATCAAAACTTGTGGGATACAGCAAAGGCAGTACTGAGAGGCAAATTTATAGCCCTAAACACCTATATTTAAAGAAAAAAAAGAGCTAAAATCAAAGATCTAAATGAACAACTGGAGAAACTGGAAAAAGAACAGCAAACCATTCCCAAATCAAGCAGAAGGAAAGAAATGGTAAAGATGAAAGCAGAATTAAATGAAATTGAGGGAAAAAAAAAAAAAACAATAGAGAAAATCGGCAAAACCAAAAGCTGGTTCATTGAGAAGATCAATAAAATTGAAAAATCTTGCGAATATTCTCGCTGTCCTGATTTTGTGATAATGAGGATAAGCTAAACGTTCGCTATATTAGAAACCATGTATGTGTCCCAAACCTAGTTTTTCTCCCTAAGTCTGGTTTTTAGACTGCTGGTGATAAAAACTAAGCCTGATTTATTATACGACCATCCTGTATGGGAAAAGACTATAGCTCTGGATATCTAGAGTCAACCTTAAAAGATATAGCAGGGGCACGGATGTGACTTGGGTGGTTGGGCATCCATCTCCAATGTGGAGGGACCTCGGTTCAACCCCCAGGACCTCCTGGTAAAAATTTAAAAAAGAAAAATATAGAAGGCGTGTGGGCCACCAGGCCCCTTGCGCAGGTGCACCGTCAGGTCCCATGAGCCACGCAGCAAGATGATGTAACAGGAGAGTGACACAAGAGAGAGCCAAGACAAGACGTACCGAAAACCAGGAACTGAGGTGACTCAGGTGGCAGAATGCCTCTCTCCCACATCAGAGGTTCTGAGGATCAAATCCCAGTGAAGACAGGAGGAGAAGAATGAGAAGAGAGGGCAGGAAACAGACACAGAGAGTTGCCCAGCGAATGGACACAGAAACAGCAAAAACCAGGGGTGGGGGAGTGGGGTGGGGTGCTAAAAATGGATAAAAGTAAATAAATAAATCCTTAAAAAATGAAAAAAAAAATTGAAAAATCCCTAGCTAGACTAACAATGAAAGAGAGAAGATGCAAATAAATAAAACCAGAAAGGAAAGGGGGAAAGTTACGACTGACCCCACAGACATAAAAAGGATCATAAGAGGATATTATGAGAAACTGTATGCCAACAAACTAAACAACCTAGATGAAATGGACAGATTTCTAGAAATGCACAAACAACTTACACTGATGCTACAAGAAATACAAGAACTTAACAAATGAATCACATTTAAAGAGATTGAATCCATCATCAAAAATCTCCCAACAAAGAAAAGTCCAGAATCTGATGGCTTCACAGGTGATTTCTACCAAGCACTTCAAGAAGAATTAACACCTGTCCTGTTTAAACTCTTCCAGAAAATTGAAGAGGAGGGAAAGTTACCCAACACATTTTGTGAAGCCAACATCACCCTAATACCATAGCCAGAAAAAGACACTTTAAGAAAAGAAAATTTCAGACCAATCTCTCTAATGAACATAGATGCAAAAATTCTCAGCAAAGTATTTGCAAATCGAATCCAACAGCATATCAAAAGACTTACACACCACGACCAAGTGGGATAAATTCCTGGTATGCAAGGGTGGTTCAACATAAGAAAATCAATTAACAACATAATACACCACATTAACAAATTGAAGGAAAGAAACATATGATCATCTCTATTGATACAGAAAAGACATTTGACAAAATCCAATATCCTTTCTTGATAAAAACACTTTTGAAAGATAGGAATAGAAGGAAAATTCCTCAATACGAGAAAGGGGAAATATGAAAAACCCACAGCCAGCATTGTACTCAGTGGGGAAAGGTTGAAAGCTTTCCCTCTAAGATCGAGAACAAGACAGGATGCCCAGTGTCACCACTGTTATTCCACATTGTGCTGGAAGTTCTAGCCAGAGCAATTAGATGAGAAAAAAATAAATAAAGGCATCCAGGGGAAGCGGATGTGGCTCAAGTGGTTGGGCTCCCGTTTACCATATGGGAGGCCCCAGGTTAGATTCCTGGGGCCTCCTGGTGAAGGCACGCTGGCCTGCATGGTGCGGTGAGCTGACAGCCCACGTGGCGCAGTGACGCAACAAAAGGAGACAAGCAGACACAGAAAAATGCACAGCAATGGACACCGTAAGCACAAACAGCAAGGGGGGCATAAATAAATAATAAATTAATCTTTAAAAAAAAAGGCATCCAAATAGGAAAAGCGGAAGTAAAATTCTCGCTATTCATGGATGACATGATACTAGTTTAGAAAATTCTGAATGTGTATGACAAAGCTACTTAAGCTACTAAACGAGTTCAGCAAAGTGGCAGGATACAAGATCAACATACAAAAATTGGTAATGTTTCTGTACACTGGTGTCGAACAATCTGAGGAGGAAACTGGGGAAAAATACCATTTACAATAGCAATAAAATGACTCACATACCTAGGAATCAACTTAACCAAACAAGTACAGGGCCTATATGCAGAAAACTACAAAACAATGCTGAAAGAAATTAATGAAGACCTAAACAAATAGAAAGGCATTCCTTGTTTATGGATTGGAAGACCAAATATCGTGAAGATGTCAGTCCTACCCAAACTGATTTACAGATTCAATGCAAGACCAATCAAAATTCCAACAGCCGGGACCAGCTGTAGCCCAGTGGATAGGGCGCCGGCACACCACATGGGAGGCCCCGGGTTCGTTTCCCGGGGACCTCTCCGAGCAGGCAGACCGCCTAAGAAGGCAAAAGCCGCCGTGGGCGGGGCAGAGCCACCGTGGGCAGGGCAAAGCTGCCACGGGCAGGGCGAGCCTGCGAACAGAGCAAAAGCTGCCTGGGAACGGAAGCAGACCTGCCCACAAGCGGGACGAGCTGCCTGCGCAGTGAGCTGACTCAGCGCATCGCCGCAGCGGGGGGAGACAAAGCAGACATAGAAGAACACAAAAAATGAACACACAGCAAGAGCAAGCAGAAAGGGGAGGGATGTGTAACAACAACAAAAAAAAATTCCAACAGCCTTTACAGAAATAGAAAAGGCAAGTGCCACATTCATTTGGAAGGGAAAGTACACCCAAATAGCCAAAAGCTTCTATAAAATAAGAGTGATGTGGGAGGACTTTCACTGCCTAACCTTGAAACATATTACAAAACTACAGTGGTCAAAACAGCATGGTGTTGTCATAAAGATAAACACATCAATCAATGGAATGGAATTTGAGAGTCCAGAAATAAACCCTTACCTTTACGGCCAACTGGTTTTTCACAAACCTACCAAGTCCATGTTAACAGGACAAAACAGTTCTCTCAACAAATGGTGCTGGCAGAACTGGATATCCATAACTAAAAGAATGAAGGAGGACCCCTGTCTCACTCTCTATACAAGAATCAACTCAAAATGGATCAAAGACCTAAATATAAAAGCCGGGACCATAAAACTACCAGAAGAAAATGTAGGGAAACATCTTAAAGACTTTTTGGTAGGTCACCACCAAAAAGTGTTTTATTTATTTATTTATTTTAATAATAATTTTCTTTTACTTTTTAAAAGATACTTAGATTACATAAATATTACACAAAAAATATAGGGATTCCCATACGCCCCACTCCCCACACCTCCCACACAAACACCAGCCTTCATTAGTGTGGCACCTTCGTTGGGCGGTGGTGTTTTAGACCTCACACACAACGCATGCACAACAAGAGGAAAAAATAGGTAAATAGGACCTTCTCAAAATAAACACTTTTGCATCTAAAGGGACTTTGTCAAAAGACTGAAAATGCAACAGACTTAATGGGAGAAAATATGTGGAAATCACGTATCCAGTAAGGGTTTAATATCCATGATATATAAAGAGATGCTGCAACTCAACAATAAAAAGTCAAACAACCTGGTTGAAAATGGTCAAAAGACTTGAATAGACATCTGTCCATAGAAGACATACAAATGGCAAAGAAACGCATGAAAAAAACGTTCAACATCACTAGCAATTAGGGAAATGCAAATCAAAGCTACAATGTGGTTTCATTTAACCCCTATCAGAAAGGCCACTATTAAAAAGACAGAGAACTTCAAATGTTGAAGAGGATGCGGAGAGATAGGAACACTTATTCACTGTTGGTGGGAATGCAGAATGGTACAGCCACTGTGGAGGACTGTTTGGCAGTTCCTGAAGAAGTTGAATATAAATTTGCCACATGACCTGGCAATACCACTACTGGGAATATACCCGAAGAACTGAGAGCAGTGACACAAACAGACATCTGCACACCGAGGTTCATAGTAGGGTTATTCACGATTGCCAAAAGATGGAAACAACCCAGGTGTCTATCTACCGTTGAATGGATAAATTAGTTTATACATATGATGGAATATTATGCAACTGTAAGAAGAAATGAAGTAAAGTATATGACAACATGGACCAACCTGGAGGATGTTATGTTGAGTGAAGCAAGCCAGACACAAAACAACAAATATTATATGATTGTGCTACTATGAACTAAAGACATTGTGTAATCTCATGCGGTTAAAATCTTGAATATGGGTCACCAGAAAATAGAATGAGTTTAGAGCATGGAAAGCTGAGGGTTAACTTGTGCAGAATGGGAAATGAATAGAAAAGTTGAAAGCACAAAATAATGTAACTAGCAGTACTATTTTATGGGTCTGACAGTGGTTTAAAGGAAAAGTCCAAGGTCATGTATATTACTAAAGGAAAAGCTAAAAAATGTAACATGGGAATGTATAGCATAGTAAAACCACATGTGAAATGTGAATATTGGTAAAATTGCATATATAGGACCATTTTTCTTTGAAACAGAGCTAATATATGTTAAAACTACAAGATTTTAATATCGGGAAGCGAATGTAGCTCCTGCCTACCACATGGAAGGTCCTGGATTCAGTTCCCACTGCCTCCCAAAGAAAATGAACAAGACAGCGAACTGACGCTATGGGCTGGCACGGCAATCTGACGCAACAAGAGACACAGGAGGAAAACATAAGGAGAGACACAACAAAGCTGGGAGCAGAAATAGCTCAAGCGATTAGGTACCTCCCTCCCACCTGGGAGGCTCTGGGTTTTGTTCCTGGTGCCTCCTAAAAGGAAGACGCACGCACAGCGAACAGAAAGCGAGCGCAAAACAGTGACGGGGTGGAAAGCGAGCGCAAAACAGTGACGGGGTGGGGAGAAATAAGTAAAATAAATCTTAAAAAATGTTAGTATCAGACAAAAAAAAACATGCTAGGTGAAAGAAACCAGACACAAAGTACTACATATTGTATGATTCCATTTATATAAAATGTAAATACAAATCAATTTATAAAAGTGAAATTAGTGGTTATGTAGGGCTGGGGAAGGAATACTAAAGGATGTGGAGTTTTTCTTCTTGGAGTAAGGAAATTGTTCTAAATTTTTTTGTGGTGATGAATGCACAACATTGTGATTATACTAAGAGCCATTGATTGTTCACTTTGGATAGATCACATGATATGTGAATATATCTCAATAAACCGCTTTTTAAAAATAAGATCACACAAAAGAAACTTCATATAATGAGATTATCAGGAACAATATGAAATAATTGTGCTCAGTGTGTTTCAATAAATAAGAGGTGCTTGAAAACACAAGTAAAAAGAAAATGAATTTGAAAATAAAAACCTGAACTCCTAGAGATGAAATATGTAATTAGTCTAAGGAAAACCTCAATAATGAAACAGGCGTGAAGACACATAGAGGACTGAGATCTAACAATCATCTCTTTGGAGTTCCGAAAGGAGGAGAGAGAGAGCGTGGAGGAGAGGCGATACTGGAAGGCGTGATGTCTGAGAACGTCCCAGAACTCATGAAAGTCACACCCATCCACAGACTCAAGCCCAGTAAATCCCAAACAGCAAAAGAACAAGAAGTCTAGGCGGTGTGGGGAGCGGGGCATATGGGAATCCCTATATTTTTTGTGTAACATTTGTGTAATCTAAGTATCTTTTAAAAAATTAAAAAATATTTATTTAAAAATATATAAATAAATAAAGTCTACCCCAGGACACATCTCGTGAAACCGTACTACACCCAAGACAAAAGGAAGAGGTTTTAACAGTAGCCATAGGGGAAAAGATTACCTTCAAAGGAAGGACAATTCAACCAAAGGTTGATTTCTCAGCAGAAACAACGGAAGCCAGAAATCAGTGAGGTGATCTCTTCAGTGTACTGAGCGAAACCAAGCATCAACCTAGAATTCTATACTTGCTGAAAATATCCTTCAAGAATGAGGGTGAAATAAAGACATGTTAAGGCAGACAGAAACCAAGATGTGACACTAGTAGATCATCCCTAAAAAACAAACAAACAAACAAAAAACCTAAAGAATGTAGAAAAACCTGAGCTGCAAGAAGGAGTGAAGATTGGCCAGCCCCGCAGCCCCCTTCTCTTTGAACTTTGGGACCTTTGCCTGAACAAAGGGAGGGAGGGAGTCGGACACCATGAAGCCATCTAAGATTTCCTCTGAGCCTTCACTGAGAAGTCCTTTTAAGTGACCCCATTTCTGGGTATAGGAGCCAAGCGCCAGATTCCATTTGGTGCCGTGCACAAAACGTTTGCCACACACCTCTGGGTACCAGACACGGATGCATAGACGCTGGTGAGCAGTGGACACGGTACTGGAGAAGTGGGTGGTTTGGGGGCTTGACTCTCCTTCTCCACCCTGTGCATGGGTGAACAGGCAGGATACTGAGGGAGGTGAGGAAGCTCCCAGACCAAGCAATCTTGGCCAGAAGGTCAAGGAAGGTCCCCGTGGAGACAGGGGCCCCAGCTGGTTCCTGAAAACAGGGCAGAATTTTAGAAGCGAAGAGGGCCCCTGACAACTGCAGGCTCCTCCGTGCCTGTCACTGGACTGAGAGCCTTCCTTCCAGCCAGCGTCTGGTTTTCCACGGTCTGCAGAGAGCCACGTCCTCCTCGGAAACAACCTGGACACGCCTCGAGGCTGATGACCAGATTTACTGGTTTGTTTTAAGCTGGTTCTAGTTGACCACTTTCCATTTTGTTCATAGCAGTGTCTTAAGGAAAGCTTGATGTGTGCCCCAAAAGGAGGGACGATGGAACAGCTAAGAGCCGTACTGTTAAGGCTGTTTCCGTGGGAAGCCTGTGGGGAGGGAAGTATCATCTTTGGTTTTTCAAATTTTTATCTTTAAATTTTTCTAACTTTCAGGGAATTTGCTAGAATTATAAGTACGTTGAACACCCACACGTCCTTCCCCCAGGTTCACCAAGGCATAAACATTGTGCCATGTCTGATGTGAGGCTGTGGGTCTGTCTGTCTGTCTCTCTACACACACACACACACATGCATACTTAAGTGTGTATATTTGTTTATACACATATACACATTATTTGCTAAGCCATTTGAGAGTAAGTTGACCCTCCCTCTTTCCAGTGCTTTAGACATTTTCCTAAAAACAAGGGTATTCTCATACATAATTTTTAGTTGTATCTTATCGGTTATCACATTTAGGAAGTTTAACGTTGACATACTACTATTATATCTTATACCTTCTGTATTTGAATTTCGCCAGTTATTTAAATACTGCCCTTTAGAGCAATTTCTCCCCCAAATCCAAGATCCAATTCGCGATCCTATATTGCCTTTAGTTGTCATGTCTCTTCGTTTTCATCTGTGCCAGTTCCTCAGCCTTTTGTTGTCTTTTGTGACCGTGACAGTTTTTAAGAGCTCAGGCCAGGCTTTAGGTAGAATGTCTGTCAATTTTGGGTTTGCCCGATCCTTGCTTTTCATTAGATTTAGGTTTTGCAGTTTGGGGCATGATATGGCAAGAGTGATGCTGTGTCCTCAGTACATCTTAACAGGAAGTGCACGGTGTCACCGCGTCCTTTATTGGGGAGGTTGACTTTGATTACCTGGTTGAAGTGGAGTCCAGGTTCTCTGCTGTAAATGAGGTTTTTCTCCCTGTATAATCAACAAATAATTTAGGACAAGATTTGAATCTGTTAATGTACTGTTCCCCAGCAACCTGCACCAAATGTATCGGTTATTACTGGGAAGACTGCAAAAAGCTGATTTCCTAACTCTCTTGTTCCTTCTGCATTTAATAATTGGCTTTCTACTGTAAGGTCGTCTTCCTGATGTGAGAATGTACCCTTGATAAAGAAGAATGCTTATGACTCTTTTCTTAAAGCTCTCAGTCTCCCCTGTGCCCACTGCCCTTCACCCCCTCTGTCCCCTCCACTCCCCCCGCCCCCCACCCCATCTCAGGGAGCTAAGGCAGAGATAAACTGAATATTCCCTAAAAAGCTCTTATGAAGACAAGATGAGTGCCAGGTAACTAAAATCAAAGAATTAAAGAAGCAAGTCAGTTTGGTAGAGTGGCCATTCTGTGCGTAAGCTTTCAGCCAACTAATCAAGGGCCCCATCTCCACTTTCCCACTGAGGCTCAGAACAGGCTGCCAGCCCCTTCCTGCCAATTCAGGAGGAATGGGCACTTCAGCCACAGCTTGCGGGGCAAGTTTGGGGGTCAGGGAGGAAGCCAGTGGCACCAGACCCTTGCAGGACTTGTCTTACCCTGATACTCATCCGCCCGAAACATACCAGGCAGCTGGAAGGTTAGGTCTGTTGACTGGGAGCAGCTGAGCATCTAGTGTGGGGCAGCAGACACCCAGAGGCCTGCCACCTTTCTCCAGTGTCACACCCGTGGCAGACATGAGTAATCGATTATAGAAATCTTCCCACCCAACCAGAGCTCATTGTTCTGGACAGTTGCTACCGAACAATCATGTAAGATAGACTCCTTTGTCCCCTCGCCCAAGCTGGTCCCCTGGGCCTTGGTTTCCCGTTGGGGCTCCAGGGTGCGGGCAGTAACAGGGCTGACCACTGCTCTGTGCTCACAGAGTGGACCCCGGCTGCATGAGCCC
>PVKH010021068.1:0-14346 GCA_004027955.1 Chaetophractus vellerosus | reverse complement strand
CTGCACAGACTGAACTGTTGGGTTCCTGTGGATCCAACCCACCTCAAATAGGACAGGAGGGGCTGGTGTCTCCACAGCCTCTCTAGGCAACAGCGGGTACTTTCAGCCTACAGGGACTGAACTGTTGGGTATCAGTGGTTCTGTTACTACCCCCTAAAGGGCAGAAGGGACAGTACTCCCTCAGCATCTCAGGGCAACTGCAGGTGTATTCGGCCCATATGGATTAGACTTTTGTGCACTGCAGAGGGTCCATCCCAACCCCCGGAAGGGGTGGCGGAGCTATGTCAGTCTACCTGAGCAACTGTGGTCATTTTGGACCCACACAGCATAGATTGCTGCCCACAACTGCAGCTCCATCTCTGCCCCAGGTAGGGGAAGAAGGGTTGTGAAGCTTCATCAATCTCTCTGGGAAATTACAGACAGTCTTGTCCTACACAACTTGGATTATTACACACAACTGCAGCTCTGTCCCTATCCCTGACAGAAGAGAAAGGTGGGAAATGCTTCATCAATTCCTGTGACAATGTGGGCAGCTTCAGCCTCCATAGCTTACAGTACTAACTACATCCTCAGCTCCTACTACACAACCAGCAAGGGAGAAAAGACAAGAAAGCCCTAAACTAAAGAGAGAATTTGCACCCAGAATAAATACATCTAGTAAGCCAGATGCCAAGACACCAACAAAAAATTTGAAAGCATACATAGGAATATAGTAGATCTTATGGGAATGAGAGGTGCAATAAATGAAATTTAAAATACACTAGAGGCATATAACAGCAGATTTGAGGAGGCAGAAGAAAGGATCAGTGATCTTGAAGACACAGCCAAAAGAACAGATGAAGAAAAGAATGGAAAAAATTAAACAGGGTCTCAGGGAACTGAATGACAGCAAGAGATGTGCAAACATATATGACATGGGTGTTGCAGGAGGAGAAGAGAAGTGTAAAGGGGCAGAAGTAATATTTGAAGAAATAATGGTAGAAAATTTCCCAACCCTATTGAAGGACATAAATACCTGTGTCAAAGAAGAAGCACAGCATACCTCCATCCAAATAAATCTGAATAGACCAACTCTGAGACACATACTAATCATAATGTCAAATGCCAAAGACAAAGACAGAATTCTGAGAACAGGAAGAGGAAAGCAATGCATAACATATAAGGGATACCCAATAAGATTAAGTGCCAATTTCTTATCAGAAACCATGGAGGGAAGAGGGTAGTGGTATGATATATTTAAGATACTGCAAGAGAAAAATTGCCAGCCAAGAATTTTATATTCAGAAAGATTGTCTTTCAAAAATGAGGGCAAGTTTAGAATATTCACAAATAAACAGAAACTGAGAGAGTTTATAACAAAATGACTGGCTTTGCAGGAAATACTAAAGGGAGTGTTATAGCCTTAAAAGAAAAGATAGGAAAGAGAGGCTTGGAAGAGAGTCTAGAAATGATGATTCTATCAGTAACAGTAACTAAAAATGTCAAAAGAGTGGTGAAAATAAAATGACTGATAAAACCCAAAGGTCAAAATGTTGAAATAAGAACTGCTTTACAGTAATAACATTGAATGTTAATGGATTAAACTCCCTGATCAAAAGACACAGACTGGCAGAATGGATAAGAAAATATAAGCCATCTATATGCTGTCTGCAAGAGACTCACCTTAGACCCAAGAATACCAATAGATTGAAAGTGAAAGGTTGGAAAAAGATATTCCATGCATGCTGTAACCCCCCCCCCCAAAAAAAAGCTGGGGTGGCTATACTTATATCAGATACACTGGAAAAACTGAGGGGAGAAATAGACATCTCTACAATAATAGCTGGACACTTCAATACACCATTCTCAGCATTGGATAGAACATCTGGGCAAAGGATCAATAAAGAAACAGAAAGCCTGAAAAATATGATAAATGGACTAAACCTAATAGACATATACAGAACACTGCACCCCAAAACAGCAGTATATACATTCTTTTCAAGTGCTCATGGATCTTTCTCCAGGATAGGCCATATGTTGGGTCACAGAGCAGATCTCAATAAATTAAACATGATTGAAATTATACAAATTTCTTATCATAATGGAATAAAGCTGGAACTCAACAAGAGGCAGAAAAAGGGGAAATTCACATATATAGGGAGATTAAACAACATACTCTTAAACAATCCGTGGGTCAAAGAAGAAATTTCTAGAGAAATCAATAAATATCTCAAGAGAAATGACAATGAGAACACAACTTATCAGAAGCTATTGGATGTAGTGAAGGCAGTGCTGAGAGGGAAATTTATAGCCCTCAATGCTTACATTAAAAAAGAAGAAAGAGCTAAAATCAATGACCTAACTACACAGCTGGGGGAACTAGAAAAAGAACAGCAAACTAATCCCAAAACAAGTAGAAGGAATGAAATAACAAAGATCAGAGCAGAAATAAGTGAAATTGAGAACAAAAAAAAACAAAAAACAAAAAAAAAAAAACAATAGAGAGAATTAACAAAACCAAAAGTTAGTTCTTAAAGATTAACAAAATCAACAAACCCTTAGCTAGACTGACAAAGAAAAACAGAAAAGATACAAATAAATGAAATAAAAAATGAAAATGGGAACATAAATGAGATCATAACCGGATACCATGAACAAATGTATACCAAAAAACTAGACAATGTAGACAACATGGAAAAATTCCTAGGAATGGAAAAACACACACACAGACCCTAGGAGAAATAGAAGACCTCAACAAACCAATCACAAGTAAAGAGATTGAAACAGTAATCAAATAACTTCCCAAAATGAAAAGCCCAGGACCAGATGGTTTCACAGGTGAGTTCTATCAAGCATTAAATCTAAGCCCCCTCTCAATTAGAGGTGGAGTGGGCATCACCATCCCAGCATCCTCAGGATTGGAGAATGAACAATGGACTACAATAGACTTACTGTTATTCTACTATAGACTTATTGTGATTCTAGCAATAGAAGAACTGTTATCTTTGACATGGAGACAGTGGCCACTGGGGGTTTTAAGGGAGGAGGAGGGAAAAGTAGGTGTAATATGGGGACATTTTTAGAACTTGGGAATCATCCTGAATGACTTTGCAATGACAGATACAGGCCATTATATATCTTGTCATAACTTACAAAATTGTGCAGCAGAGAGTGTAAACTACAATGTAAACTATAATACATGCTTAGTGGCAATGCTCCAAAATGTGTTCATCAATTGTAATAAATATACCACACTAATAACGGATATTGTTAATGTGGGAAAATGTGGGAGGGGGAGGGAGCGGGACCTATGGGAATCCCCCATATTTTTTATGTAACATTTATGTAATCTAAGTATCTTTTTAAAAAATAAAAAAGTATATTATTTGTAGCAGTTTGATATTGCTTATGAATTCCAAAAATAGATATTAGATTATGTTTGTGAACTGGTCTGTTCCTCTGGGCATATTAGATTGGATTGGATTCAGAGGTTTCACTTTTACTTGATTAAATAATGATTAAGGCTTTGATTGGGCCACATCAGTAGGACATTCAGTCCCCGTCCCCTACGTGGGCAGGGACTCACAGAGAAAACAACATGGCAGAGGAGAAAGTTAAAGTTTTTAATGCTGGAGCTCTGAGACGTAAATACACAGAGAGGCAGATACGTGAGGAAAGAGAGAAGGCTCCATTAGACACAGCAGAGGTCCCAGGAAGAGAGATGAGCTGTTTGCCCGATAGTTTACAGCTGTCCTTGTGGAGAGACGTGAGACCCAGGAGAAAGGCAAGACTTATTCCAGCCTACAGCTGATATAAGTAAGAAGCTGGGACCACGGAGCCTTAAGAGGAAGAGGAAGCCTAAACCCTTGCATACGTCAGCAGCCATCTTGCTCCAACACACAGCAACAGACTTTGGTGAGAGAAGTAACTTACGCTTTGTAACCTGGTAACTGTAAGCTTCTACCCCAAATACATACCCTTTATAAAAGCCAACAGATTTCTGGTATTTTGCATCAGCACCCCTTTGGCTAATACATTATTTTTTTTAATTGTAATACCAATCTTACACAAGCTCTTCCAAAAAATTGAACAAGAAGGAACACTACCAAACTCATTCTATGAAGCCAATATCACCCTAATACCAAAGCCAGATAATTACAGACCCATTTCTCTGATGAATACAGATGCAAAAATCCTCAATTAGATACTCACTAACTGAATCCAACAACACATTAAAAGAATTATTCATCAGGATCAAGTGGGTTTTATACCAGGCATGCAAGAGTGGTTCAACCCGAGAAAATCAATCAGCATAATACAACACATAAACAAATCAAAGAATAAAAATCACATGATCTTATCAATTGATGCAAAAAAGGCATTTGACAAAATACACCATCCATTCTTGATAAAAATACTACAAAAGATAGGAATTGGAGGAAACTTTCTCAACATGGTAAAGGCCATATATGAAAAACCCACAACTAAAATTGTACTCAATGGTGAAAGACTGAAAGCTTTCCTGTTGCGATCAAGAGCAAGATAAGGATGCCCACTGTCACCGCTGTTGTTCAATACAGGGCTAGAGGTTCTAGCTAGAGCAATCAGTCAAGAAAAAGATACAAAAGGCATCCAAATCGGAAAGAAAGAAGTAAAACTTTCACTATTCGCAGATGATATGATCCTATATCTAGAAAACCCCCCAAAATCTACAACAAAGCTCCTAGAGCTAATAAACAATTTCAGTAGAGTGTCAGGATACAAGATCAATATGCAAAAATCAGTGTTGTTTCTATACAATTGTAATGCACAATCTGAGAAGGAAATGAGGGAAAAAATTCCATTTACAACAGCAACTAAAAGAATCAAATATTTAGGAATAAACTTAACCAAGGATGTAAAGCACTTGTATTCAAAACACTACAATGCCTTGCTAAAAGAAATTTTAAAAAGACCTAAATAATTGGAATAACATTCCATGCTCATGGATTGGAAGACTAAATATCATTAACATGTCACTTCTACCCAAATTGATATACAGATTCAATGCAATCCCAATAATTCCACCAGCATTTTTTCAACAAATGTAAAACACAATTATCAAATTTATTTGGAAGGGTAAGAGGCTCCAAATAGCAGAAATGTCTTAAAATGGAAAAGCAAAATTGGAGGACTCTCACTCCCAGACTTTAAATCATTATTACCTAGCTACAGTGCTAAAAACAGCATGGCATTAGCATAAAGATAGGCACATAGACCAAGGGAACTGAATTGATGGTTCAGAAACAGACCCTCACATCTATGGTCAAGTGATTTTTGACAAGTCTGTCAAACCTACCCAGCTGGGGCAGAATAGTCTATTCAACAAATGGTGCTGGGAGAACAGGATATCAATAGCCAAAAGAAAGAAAGAGGGCCCCTATCTCATACCTTATATAAAAATTAACTCAAAATGGATCAAACACCTAAATATAAAAGCAAGAACCATAAAGCTCCAAGAAGAAAATGTAGAGAAACATCCTCAAGACCTGGTGGTAGGTGGTGGATTCTTAAACCTTACACCAAAAGCACGAGCAAAGAAAACATGGATAAATGAGATCTCCTCAAACTTAAACACTTCTGTAATTCAAAGGACTGCATCAAGAAGGTGAAAAGGCAGCCCACTCAATGGGAGAAAATATTTGGAAACCATGGATCCAAGAAGGGTTTAATATCCATTCTATATATAAAGATCATACAACTCAACAATAAAAGAGCAAGCAATTCAATTTAAAAATGGGCAAAAAATTTAAATAGACATTTCTCCAAAGAGGAAATACAAATGGCCAAAAAGCACGTGAAAAAATGTTCCATATCACTAGCTATTAGGGAAGTGCAAATCAAAAAAACGAGATATCGTCTCACACCACATAGAATGGCCATTATTTTTTAAAAATACAGAAAGCAATAGGTGCTGGGGAGGATGTGGACTAATAGGAACACTCCTTCACTGTTGGTAGGACTGTAAATGGTGCAACCACTGTGGAAGACAGTTTGGCAATTCCTCAGGAAGCTAAATGTAGAACTGCCATATGATCTATCAATCTTTTACTAGGAATGTATCCAGAAGAACTAAAAACTACGACACAAACAGATATCTGCACACCAATGTTGATAGCGACGTTATTCACATTTGTCAAAAGATGGAAACAACCCAAGGGTCCATCAACCAATGAATGGATAAACAAAATGTGGTATATACATGCAATGGAATACAATGCTGCAGTAAGAAAAGATGAAATTGGGACATATGATAACACGGATGAATCTTGAAAACATTATGCTAAGTGAAGTAAGCCAGACACAAAGGATAAATATTGCATGGTCTCATTAATATGAACTAAATACAAAGAATAAACATATGGAGTTAAAAGCTAGAGTATAGGTTATTAGGAGATAAGAGAAGGGTTGGGAAGAACTACTGATGCTTAATGTATGTAGAAGTGTTAATTAACTTGACTATAAAAGTATGGAAATAGTTAATGGTAACACATTATAGTGAGTGGCAGCTGGTTTATAAATGGGATTGTAGCTGAAAAGGGTAGTCTGGGAAAGTACATGCCAACTGAAAGAAAGCTAGAGAATAATCTGGGAATGAATAAGACAGTGAACCCAGAAGTAGATGAGAATTGTGGTTGATGGTACAGGTGTAAGAGCGTCCTTCTGTGAGCTAGAGCAGATATATGTCACTATTGCAAGTGGTGGGAATGTGGAGAAGCAAGGGAAAAATACAACTGGTGTGACTTATGAACTGTGGTTAACAGCAATACTGTAATATCCTTGCATCAATGCCATAGATGCACTGTGTTGATAACGGGGGGGTATGAAAAAAGTGTGCCAAATGTATGCTATGAACCATGGTTGGTGGTAATAGTCTGATGATATTATCTCATAATCTGTAATAAATATTCCACCATGGTGTGGTGTGTTGGTGAAAGGGTGTTGTATGAAAATTCTATACATGTACATGATTGTTTTGTAAATTCGCAACTTCTGTAATAAAAATATATATATTTTAAATAATATGGTGGGTTGGGGAGAAAATACACCAAATGTAAGATATGAACTATAGTTAGTAGTAGTAATTTTTTAAAGATTTTTTTTTTATTTATTACATATCCCCCCCCCTTTCTGCTTGCTCTTGATGTGTGTCCATTCTTGTGTTCCTCTCTGTCCACTTAGTCTCCCCCCATTGCAGCGACATGCCGAGACCAGTCACCACGCAGGCAGCTTTGCCCCGCTTGTGGGAGGCTTCTGCTTCCATTCACGGCCGGCTCTGCTTCGGTTCGTGGGTGGCTGGCTGCTCTCTGTTCGCAGGTGACCTGCCCTGCCCGTGGCGGCTTTGCACTGTCCGTGGCAGCTTTCTGCCCTTCCCACAGCAGCTTGCCCTTCTCAAGGTGGTCTGCCCGCTAGGAGAGGTCCCTGGGAACCGAGCCCGGGGCCTCCCATGTGGTATACCGGCGCCCTATCCACTGGGTTATGTGGCCGGCCCCAGTAGTAGTATTTTGATGATGCTTTTGCAGTTTGTAACAAATGTATCACAGCAATGCAAGGTGTTGGTGGAGGGTTGAAGTATGGCACTCCTGTATGATGTTGTGCATGGTTATTTTGTAAGTTCACAACTTTGACTATATACTTATTGTTTACGTATGTTCATGTATGAATGATATACTTCAATAAAAAATATATTAAATTTAAAAATACAACATAACAAAATTTATGGGATGCAGCAAAGGCAAGGAAGAGAGGGAAAATTATATCTCTATGTGGTTACATTAAAAAAGAACATAGATTTCAAATAAAAATCTAACCTCAAAACTGTAAGAACTGAAAAAAGAAAAGCAAACTAAACCCAAAGTGAGTAGAAGGAAGGAAAAAACAAATATTAGAGCAGAGATAAATGAAATAAAGAATAAGCAATTGAGAGAATCAACAAAACCAAAAGTTGGTTCTTTGAAAAGATCAAAGACAAACCTTTAGCTAGACTGATGAGAAAAAAAAAAGAGAGGACAGAAAAAAATAAAATCAGAAATGAAAAGGGGGCTATTACTACCAACCCCACTGAAGTAAAAATGCAAGAGGATACTACGTAAGAGGATACTACAGTATGCCAACAAACCTAGATGAAATGGACAAATTCCTAGCCACACACAAACTACCAAGAAAGAGAAGACCTCAACAAACCAATTACTAACAAAGAGACTGAATCAGAAATTGAAACCTCTCAACAAAGAAAAGCCCAGGACCAGATGGCTTTACAGAAGAATTTTACCAAACATTGCAAGAAAAATCAGCACTAATCCTGCTCAAACACTTCCCAAAGATTGAAGAGAAACACTCTAATTCATTCTACAAGGCCATTCCAAAAAATTGAAGAGAAGGGAGCACTCTCTAATGAATTCTACAAGGCCACCCTCATACCAAAGCCAGATAAAGATACCACAAAAAAATTAAAGACCAATATCTCTTATGAATATAGATGCAAAAATCCTCAATGAAATACTAACAAACAAATCCAATAGCACATTAAAAGAATTATATACCATGATCAAGTGGGATTTATCCCAAGTATGCAAGGGTGATTCAGTGTAAGAAAATCAATTAGTGTAACACCACATTAACAGAATGAAGGGGGAAAAAAACATGATCATCTCAATTGTTGCAGAAAAGGCATTTGACAAAATCCAGCACCCTGTCCTGATAAAAATACTTATAAAACTTGGAATAGAAGGAAACTTCCTCAACATGATAAAGGACATATATGAAAACCCACAGTAAACATCATACTTAATTGTGAAAGACTGAAAGCTTTTCCTCTAAGATCAGGAATAAGACAAGCCTGTCCAGTATCACCATTGTTATTTAACATGATACTGGAAGTTCTAGCCAGAACAATTAGGCAAGAAAAAAAAATAAAACTCACCCAAATTAGAAAGGAAGAAGTAAAACATCCCCTATTAACAGATGATGTGATCCTATATATAAAAAAAAAAAATCCTGAAAAATCCACAATATATCCCCTAGAGCTAATAAATGAATTCAGCAAAGTGGTGGAATAGAAGATCAGCACCCAAAAATCAGTAATGTTTCTATATAATAGCAGAGAAAAATCAGAATTCAAGAAAAAATTCCATTTACAATAGCGAAAAAAGAATCAAATATCTAGGAATAACTCTAAACAAGAATGCAAAGAAAATTACAAACATTTCTGAAAGAAATCAAAGAAGACCTAAATAAATGGAAGGACATTCCATGTTCAAGGATTAGAAGACAAAATATTTCTACCCAGAGAGATTTACAGATTCAATAGAATACTAATCAAAATTCCAACAATCTTCTTGGAAAAGCCAATCATCAAATTTATGTGGAAGTGTGAGGGGACTCAAATAGCTAAAGCCATCTTAACAAAGAAAGAAGTCGGAAGACTCATACTTCCTTATCTTAAAACTTATTACAAAGAAACGGATGTGGCTCAAGAGATTGGGCTCCCATCTATGATATAGGTGGTCCAAGGTTTGAGTCCCGGAGCCTCCTGACAAAAGGTGAGCTGGCCTGAGCGGAGAGCTGACCCACACAGAGTGCTGGCCCATGCAGAATGCTGGCCCGTGCAGGAGTGCTGGCCCACACAGGAGTGCTGGCACAGCAAGATGATGCAACAAAAAGAGACACAGAGGAGAGAAAATAAGAGACACAGCAGACCAGGGAGCTGAGGTGGCGCAAGAGATTGAGGGCCTCTCTCGCACTCTGGAAGGTCCCAGGATCGGTTCCCAGTGCTGCCTAAAGAGAAGACAAGCAGAGAAGAACACAGAGAGCAGACAGAGAGCACAAAAACAAAAAACAAAACAAAAAAAAATAAAACAAACAAAAAAAAAACAATGGGGGGGAGGGAATTAAATAAATTAATCTTTAAAGATAAAACTTATTACAAAGCCACGGTAATCAAATCAGCATGTTACTGGCACAAGGACAGAGATATAGACCATTGTAATCAAATTGAGAGTTCAGAATTCAACCCTCATATTTATGGTCAACTGATTTTTGACAAGGGGGAAAAGACCATTCAATTGAAAAAGAACGGACTCTTCAACAATGGTGCTGGGAAACCTGGATCTCCATTTGCATAAGAATGGATGTAAACGCCTACCTAATACTGTATACAATAATCAACAGAAAATGGACCAAATACCTAAATATAGGCGCCAGAACTGTCAAACTCCAAGAAGAAAATGTAGAGAAGCATCTCCAGGGTTTGTGTTAGGCAATGGTTTCTTACACTTTAAATCCAAAGCAGAGAGAGAGAGAGAGAAGAAGGAGAAGGAGAAGGAGAAGGAGAAAAGAAAAGAAAAGAAAAAGTTATACCTAATCAAAATTTAAAACTTTTAGGTTTTAAAGGATTTTATCATGAAAGTAAAATGACAACCTACACAATGGGAGAAAAGTTTTGGAAATCATATATCTGGTAAGGGTTTAATATCCAGAATATGTAGATAAATCCTACAACTTAACAAAAAGACAAACAACCAAATTTTAAAATAGGCAAAAGACTTAAATAGACACTTCTCCAAGGAAGATAAACAAATGGCCAAAAAGCACACGAATTGATATTCAACATTATTAGCCATTAGGGAAATGCAAATCAAAGCCACAACTAGAATGGCTACTATTTAAAAGGCAGTGAATTATAAGTGTTGGAAAGGATATGAAGAAATAAGAACACTAATTCACTGCTGGAGGGAATGTAAAATGATGCAGCTACTGTGGAAGACAGTTTGGGGGTTCCTCACATAATTAAGTATAGAATTACCATATAACCTGGAAATCCCACTTCTACGTATATATCCAAAAGAATTGAAGGCAGGGATTTGAACAGATATTCACACACTGATGTTTATAGCAGCAGCATTCACAATTGCCAAAAGATGGAAGCAACCCAAGTGTTTACCAATGGATGAAGGGATAAACAAAATGTGGTATATTTTCAACTGTAAATGGGATATTATTCAGCTGTAAAAAGGAATGAATTTCTGATACATGTGACAACATGGATGAACTTTGAAGACATCACATGGAGTGAAATAAGCCATTCACAAAAGGATAAATATTGTATGATCTCAGTTATATGAAATAATTAGAATAAGCAAACTCATAGGGTTGGAATCTAGAATTTTGGTTACCAGAGGTTGGGGAGGAGGTAGGGATTAGGGAGCTAAGGTTTAAAATGTACAGAGTTTCAATCTGAGACTATGGAAAAGTTTTGGTAACTAATGATGGTTATGATAGCACAACATTCTGAATGTAAATTAACAATACTGAATTATATATTTGATCGTGGTTAAAGGGGGAAATGTTAGGTTGTATATATGTTACTAGAATAAAAATTTTCTTTAAAAAAAATCCAAGAAATAACACAATTCAAACAGTGAACCCTAAGTTAAACCATGGACTATAGTTAATGGCACAATATAAAAATGTGCTTTCATCAATTGTAACAAATGTACCACACCAATGCAAGGTGTTAATAATAAGGTGGTAAATGGGAACCCTCTGTTTTATGCATGATTTTTCTGTAAACCCACAACTTCTCTAATAAAAAAAAAAGGTTTAGTGTTTGGCACTATGTTAGTTGTATGCAGAGTTAGCAAGGAAATGAAGAACAAAGCAAAAGAATCCCCAAATGTGCTTGTGCGTTTTGCGTTTATTATTTCTTTGCAATGTAATTGCCATAGCATGGCCCCTGGTGAAAAACTGTGCTGGAAAATATCAAATCCACCAAACAGCTCCCTGGCAAGTCTTTAGGAGCCTTGCTGAAGGCTACAATCACTCTTATTTATATGCAGAAGCTTTTATTCAAGTAAACAATCACTTAGAATGCTGCATGTAGGATTATGGTGTCCTAAATTCTTCTAGCCCAACAGCCTCAGGTTACATTAGCATTTATTTTTATTTTTTATTTTTTTACTTTTCTCTTTATTTGTTTACATTAGCATTTAAACCCAAAATTGTCCCTGGCAAAGTGCTCCCCACATCCATGCCAGATTCTAAGTGAAGGGCCTGGGGAGCTGGAGACCAGGTAGTATGCTGTCCTCCCAGTCCCCTCTCTCTCTCATCTCCGGCTCTAGGCAACCACCTGCAGAAACAGCTATGATGGAACATGTATTGTCACCACTTAACCAGTCTCAGCTCAGAAACATCTAGGAGCATCCATTGTAGTTATGGCCAAGAGGTTCATTTTAATCTGATAACTTTGTGTGGTTGAATAGAATTAAGGCCTCATTGTCTAAGAATGAAGAAAGAAGAAATTAGAAAACAAAAAGGAAAATACAAATAAATTTCCTTTGTTCTAATGATTCTTAATACTGTGATACACAATGATCAAAGAATCAAGAGAAATGCACATAATAACTGATGTTCAAAAGATACAAGAAAAATATTTAATAATTCAACATCCATTGGTGATTGTTTTTAAAGGTTTTTTTAAATTATTATTTTTATCTACTTATCCCCCTCTCACTGCTTGTGCTCACTGTGTCCATTTGCTGTGCATTTTTCTGGGTTTGCTTGTCTCCCTTTTTTGCGTCATCTTGCTGTGTCAGCTCACTGCGCCATGTGGGCTGTCAGATCACCACGCCACGCAGGCTGGCTTGCCTTCACCAGGAGGCCCCAGGAATTGAACCCAGGGCCTCCTATATGGTAAACAGGAGCCCAACTGCTTAAGCCACAACCGCTTCCCCGTGATTCTTTTTAAATCTTAAAGCTAAGAATAAAAAAAAGAAGAAAACTTCCTTAATATGCTATATAGTATTTACCAAAAATTGAGAGCAAGCCTATTACTTAATGATGAAAGGTTAGAAGTATTTTCCATAAATTCAGTAACAAAGCTAGGATGCTAGCTATCACTGCTTCTATTCAACATTATTCAGAAGAACCAAACTTGCAAAAGGTCTGGAAAGGAGAAAACACCAAACTATCACTAAACAAAAATAATATGATATCTTATATAAATAATCTAAGAGAATTAATATACAAATCATTAGAACTAATAAGAGATTTCAGCCAGATTACCAGATATAACATACATATACAAAAATCAATGCATTCAAAAGAAAAGAAAAGCCAATGCATTTCTATACACTAGGAATTAACAAGCTTTTTCTATAAAGGGCCTGATAGTAAATATTTTAGGTTTTGCAGGCCCTATGGTCTCTGTCCTAACTATTCACTCTGCCATTATAGTGCAAAAGCAGCCCTAAACAATATGAAATAAGTGGGCTTATGTTCCAATAATGTAGCTGTGTTCCAATGACATTTTATTTACAATAGGTAGCAGATTATGCTGGGGTAGTCACAGACACAAGCTTGGTGACCATCTCCCAGGCCTCGCCTACCTGCCACCACCTCTTCTATTGTACAGTGATGTGTTAGTCTGTCCATATCACATCCCAGGAGGGATGTTAGGTCTAATGAAAAGACCTGAACAGACCTCAAACCCAGAAACCAGGAACAATCAGCCCCAGATGCTTATCAGGGCAGGAAATTCTCATTGGCAGGGACCCCCCACAACCCTGGGGTGGATAAATACCCACCTGGGGCAGCACAAACTTGTCTCTCCTCTCCAACGTGAAGTGGGGCATGCAGAGCCACCATCTACCAACCCTAACGCAAGCAGTCTGGCCTTCCTGGAATGAGATCTCTTGCCCTGCTCTTTTGGACCCTTTGTGCTGTGTAAGTAATAAAGCAGTCATTGCTGAAAGTTTCTGTTGCTCCTGAGCCTGTGTTCCCATGGCACACCAGGTAGCAATTCTCTCCACAAACCAGATTTGGCTCAGATGTCATAGTTTGTAACTGTTGTTATACAGCACTGACAAAAATCAGAAAATGTAATTTTAATACAAGATATCCATATAAGTCAGCCAAAGGAGTGCTGGTGCAAAATACCAGAAATCAGCTGGTTTTTATAAAGGGTATTTATTTGGGGTAGAAGCTTACAGTTACCAGGCCATAAAGCGTAAGTTACTTCCCTCACCAAAGTCTATTGCCACCTATTGGAGCAAGATGGCTGCTGACATCTGTAAGGGTACAGCTTCCTGGGTTCCTCTCTTCTCAAGGCTCATTTCTCTTCAGGCTCAGCTGCTCTGCTTTTTCCACAAGGCCAGCTGTAGAATATCAGGCGAATGGCTCATCTCTCTCTTCCCAGGGCCTCTGCTCTGTCTAATCGAGCCTTCTCTCTGATCCTCTGTGTCCTTACTTCCTGGGCTCCAGCATCCAAAACTCTAAACTTCCTTTTCTGCAGTGCGGTTTCTCTGTGAGTCCTTGCCACCAAGAGGGCGG
>PVKH010021067.1:0-14429 GCA_004027955.1 Chaetophractus vellerosus | reverse complement strand
ACAAGCGGGGAAAGCCGTACCTGCGTGGAGACCAGTCTCGGCGCGTCACCGCAGCTGGGGGAGGGGAGATATGTAAAAAAATAAATAAATCTTAAAAAAAAAAACAAAACGTTCAGTGTATAACCACTAATCCTGGACACAGAGTAGGTAGGATATTAGAGTTGTGAGAATGTGTTAGATAGTATCAAATTTAAATATTATTTTTCTTTTTGTGGTTCTTTGAGAAATATGCAAACAAACAATAGGGAGAAAATTAAAGTTTTAAGTAAACTCTGGTAACTTTGGTGTCAACAACTTCTAATGCTGATTCTTGCCAGCTTTCCACTTGGTAGAAGATGCTTCCTAAGGATGCACTTTTGTAAAGTCTCTTCAGCACCAGCATAGACTGAGCCAAATCATGATGAAAATTGTTGCTGGCTGTTCCTTTTGCTAGTATAGTCCTTTGTTTCCAAATATATATCTGCCCAACAATGCCTGAGAATGCCAGTACCTGTTTGCTATTACAAACTTATGTGGCTCCGCTCCAAGAATGCCAGCATTCACAATTTTTAAGGCTCAAACTTTTAAGTTATTTATGGAAATGGAAGTTATTTAATTTTTCTGCATTTAAAAATAGAAATGGTAATGTTGCTTAGCTAAACATTTCTATAAACTATGGACTAGCAATACTGCTATTTATGCTTTCAAAGATGGAGTCCTTATAAATTCATTCTCGTCTGTTCTAGTCACTGGCTACGTTTCTAATATATTCTTTAACTTCAAACAACTTTTTTTTTTGTCCCAGAAATTCTGATTGTTTGCTACAATGCAGATATTTACAAAATTTCAGTTGAAAATGAAATGTTTCAAAACTCAGGAAGACCATTTATTTATTTTCTTATTTATTTAATTTTATTTATCATTGGGAAGAAAACACTCGGTTGCAACATCTCTCACAGGAAAGTTTAAAAAATTTTTATATATAACAAATAAAGGTTCAAAAGGTGTAATTTTGGTAAAAACATTCCTGCAAAAGTAAAATAGGAAATCACAAGAGAAACTAGATGAACTTCTATAGAAATCATCTGCTAACTTAACTAAACAAATGAAATCCACTAAACTCCAGAAAATTTATTTTTCCACTGAAATAAAATATGCAATTTATTATTTATTTCCTGATATTGAATTCTTTTCCTTTTCCTACAGAGTTGTTTGTGGGATCTAATATTTTGAAAACATGCTTTTTTTTTTTTTTCAAACATAGTTTGCCAGTAACTTGATTGTAGTAATATGGTAGAAAGGGCACTGGGTTAGGAACCAGGCAGCCTGAGTTGTTTTTTTTTTTCACTCTGCTACTTACTAGCTTGCGAATCTGGTCATAACTCTTCAATACCTTTGGCCTCTGTTTCCTCTTCAAACAGGTATAAAAAATACCTGATCTCCATCCCTCTTAAGCGTTGTAAGACTCAAATAAAATCCTAGATGCTAAGTCACTTTAAGTTTAAGGTCTTTTAATAATTATTACCTCAGAATTCCTCTCAGTTTACATTGCCTCAAATGCATTATTTAGCAAAAGTACAAACTTGAATGCCATATGGAGTCCTTGTTGACACTGCAGATGTTGGTTAATTTTAGATTCCAAAAGAACAAAAGAACAGAAGCAATACCAGGCAAATTAAGCCTCTCTTTAGCTTTTTCTTCGAAATCTCCTATTATACGAGTACCATACTAAAAATGGCAGGCTAAATATTATAGAAAATTACATCATTTGAAGCACTGAAATTCTGTATACCCAAGCCTTTTTGCCAAATACAAGTTTATTTCCCCCAAAGCACATTGCTGATGAATTTAACGCTATAAGATTAATTATGGATATTTCTTTGAGGACCAAGAAATAGGATTTAAACAATAAATTCTTTAAATAACGCAGAGCCAGGGGAAACCAAAAAATCTCAGAAGAGTCATAAAACATCTGTAATTCATTTGGCAGTCATAGTCTCTCTTTAACTAATAGAAAACTGAACAAAACTCAGCTAATCTTAGGCTCTAACTCTCTTTAGAATCTGGCTATATTTACAAGTGGGAATTTCTGTGCAGAGCAGGTGTGACAAAGCGCACATACACAAGACAACTGCTTTAAGGGCCCATCAGTGTGGAAAGACCTGTCTTGCTCACATGTCCCATCTGTAAGACATCTCTTTGCATTTTGTCAAGTCAGACTTTCTGCTTATATGTCCATAAGCAAGAGGAATTTCTGTAAAATACATAGATGGTATCTGTCATTCCATCTCTTATTTGCATACCACCCACTCACAGAAAATATTATGGAACAAGGTAAACATTTTGCACGTGGAAGCAGTGAAACAAAGGATTCTTCAACAAAGCCTATCCATTAGATATCCAAAGCAGTTTAAATAAGGTCCATTTGATATTCTGAATCGAGATCATTAATAACATTTTCCAAAGAATAATCCTGTGCCAAGACTGCTCACTAAGTCTTAGGGTCTTAAGACGTTGACAGACTATCACTCCCATTTGGAAATAATGTTTAAACAGAAGCATAAATGTTTCAGCTACAAAATGCTTATTCCTCTAAGAGAGGGAACAATTTCAAAAGATGTTCAGCCTATATTTTAGTAAGTTAGTGGATACCATACGATATGTCAAAGTTTGCTGCCATATGGATTAAAAATATTAAAAATGAATCCAAAGGGTAGGCTTTATTACACTGCTCATTATGGATGCGGTCCAGACTGATTTTTTTTTTTTAGTATTAAGTATGCTATTAATCACCCCTGTTGGGGATTGAATCTGTCGCCCACAGAAGGCATGTTCAGATCCCAACCCCTGATCCTGTGGATGTGAACCCATCTGTAAATAGGACCTTTGAAAATGTTATTAGTTAAGGTGTGCCCAAACTGAATAAGGGTGAGCCTTAATCCAGTATGGCTGAAATTCTTATAAACAAAGGAAATTGGACACAGATAAAGAAGCATGGGGAGCAGCCAGAAGCAGGAAGTTAACAGAGCTTGGAAGAAAAGAGAGAAGACGCTTCCATGTGCATGTGACGGGAAAGCCAAGGACCAAAGATGTCTGGCAGCCAGCCCCAAGAATACCACAGTCTTTTTATTTTATTTATTTATTTTTTTAGGAGGCACCAGGGATTGAACCTAGGACCTTATACATGGGAAGTAGGTGCTCAACCACTGAGTTACATCCACTCCCCAAGAACACCACAGTCTTTGGGGGGGAAACATTGCACTGCTGACACCTCAATTTTGGACTTCTCCTAGCCTCAAAACTGTGAGCTAATTCCTGTTGTTTAAACCAACCCATTGTGTGTTATTTGTTTTAGCAGCCCAGAAACCAAGACATCCCCCTATCCTGTCCTCTTTTAGCACAAATGGACAAATAAGACATGTCCATATTACATAGTTCTCTCAAACCAGAACACAACTTTATCCCCCAAAACATTCTTCTCAATACTTTGGATGTGTCCAAATGATTATAGGCCAGGATCAGAAATGGATTCAAACAGCTTCATTCATTGATGAAAGTGAATTGGAACTGTCCCCCAAAATAAATTGGCTTAATTCACTGTAAGAGGAATATGAATCTTTCCATTCCTTCTTTAATGTCACCAGTGGGCTGGGGTTAAGCAGAGAACTGGAGGAATCCTTGGGGAAAGGAAAGGAGAACTCTTACCTGGTATTTGGTCCAAAAGGTGCTGGTACACCAAAGATAGAGTCATTCCAAGGACAAGAATAGAGGAGTCTAGGAGTTAACTGGGGAAATCATGTAATTTGTCAAACTTTGGGAACAATGTGAGTTTAATCTGACTACTTTTATTTGAAGATGTTGCAAGACATGAAAAACAAAATCCAATATAGTTTAATAAAAAAGGTGAGGAGAAGATGTGGCGCAAGCAGTTGAGCTTCTGCCTCCCACATGGGAGGTCCCAGGTTCAGTTTCCAGTGCCTCCTGAAAAAGCAAACAAACAAAAAACAAGCAAAACAAATGAAAAAAACCAACTCAGGGAAGCTCAGTGGTTGCGTGCCAGCTTCCCACGTATGAGGTCCCAGGTTCAATGCCCAGCCCCAGTACATAAAGAAAAAAAAATGGTGAATTTATTGGCTCATGTAACTGAATAATAGAGTATCTGGTTCAGGTGGAGCTTGATCCAGGACTCAAAAAGTGTGACCCAGCACCTGGTTTTTCTCTCTGCCATTTTCCAGTACAATATCCTCCATGCTGACTCCATTCTTAGGCAAGCTCTTTTCTTGTGTGCCCAATATGGATGTAAGCAACTCCTGGGACTACTTCCTTCTAGGTTGAAATCCAGGGAGGACTTTCCTAATAGGTCCGTAACAGGTCACTGTCGCCAGGGGAATATAAGATAACAGCTGGCACGGACCAAGGTCACATGCTTCACCCCTGAGGCAGGCAGTGGGGTACATCACTCCTCACTTCAGGCCCATGACTGATAGTAGGGAAGGACTGTAGTCCCCAAAAGGAAATGAGAATGTGGTTAGTAGAACTGATCTCCTCTGTAGATACTCAGGGACCAAATGCACAAATAATTTCAAGAATTATTTCTCACTTAAGAAGGAATCTTGGACATTTCCTGAGGGTATAGTCCATGTCTCACCAGCTAGAGGAAGGCGGGAAAAAGTAATTGTCAAAAGGAAGACTGTGAAATCTTTATGTGAAACACTTAAAAATGAAAGTTCATTTCAAGTAGAACTGGGAGAGTGGACTAGATACTCTTCAGAGATTTTTGACAGATCTACAATTTGTAGATTTTGTGATCCCTGAGGAAGAGAGATTTGGAACTAGGAAAAGCTTTCTGGATGGCTATTTGCTGCATCTTGTTAACCTAATGTTTTCTTTTTAAATGCTTTCTCTCATGCTACAATTAAACAAAACAAAACAACAACAACAAAAAACCAACTCTCCACACACAAGTAACAGAACCAAAGTTCTATCATATTTTCTGATAATGATAGTAATATGGCTGGACTAGCATAAGATGTACATAGTTTTAAAAATGGCAGCTTGTGTAGCAAAAGCTTGTGCTTATTTCTGCCTCTGTGTCTGTTCTCCCAAAAACCTCATGCAAATTCAGTGCCTTGGGTTTCTTCCATTCTGGTCTCATGTATCTGGAATCTAAAAAACAAGGAAAGGTCTATGGGGGAAATATGTTTTAAAAGTGTAAGGACAGAATACTTATTCTACATGGCCCTATTATAAAGCACATTTACAAAGTCTACCCACTCTACCAAGCCCTTAAAACTATTTTCAAAAGCAGCTATGGGAAAATGAAGAATTACTAAGGAAAATGAAAAAGGAATGCTAATAAAAATATGGTTAATGTGTATTTGGCCCTGGGACTAGGGCTAGAAGCCATTTGGGGGCAGGGTACAATTTACAAGTTCTCAACTCCAAACCATCGTCCCCATCTGAGGCTTCATTCCAGAGATGCTTCTATATGTTGAATTAACAAAACTGGAGTATTTTCTAGAGCTTGCAATTCATTAACTGGCACATAGTCAAACTGAACTTCATTCTCTCTGTTCTCCTTCTCCTTCTCCTTGTCCTTGTCCTTGTCCTCCTCCTCCATCTTCTTCTCATCATGCCAACTATAATTGGTTGCAGGGGAGGCAGATTAAGTATAGAACATTTCCTCACTGGAAAAAAAAAGAGATACATTTTACCAGACCAAAGTATGAGGAACTACTCTGTATGGAATGTGAAAGTTAATCCTTGGAAAGCTGAAGTTCAGATTTAAAAGTCCAGTAACACCATCTTAGAACATTCCTTTGGAATCTTAAAAGTGTTTTGGAGACTTTTGGGAATTTATCCTAAAGATATACCTGTGCTCATATTTAACAGGCTATTCATTACAGCATTATTTGCAATAAATAGTAAAGACTGGAAACAACCCAGTGTCTATCAATAGGGGAAGGTATAATAAATGATGGCACCTCCTGTAGTGCAATGCTATGCAGTTGTTAAAAAGAATGAGGAAGCTCTCTTAGTGCTCATAGGAAAGTTTGCCAAGATCCACTGTTAGAGGGAAAATCAAGATGCAGATCAGGGGATTTAAAATGCCACATCTTGTATAAGAAGCGGGGAGGATAAGAAATGTATGAATTGTTTATGTTTGTATGAAGAAACACTGGAAGAACACACTTAGAAAATAATGCAAATAGTTATCTCTACTTGGCGGTAAATGAGGGTGGAGAACTGGGTGAATGGGGCAGGATGGGAGAGAAACTTTTCACCAAATATTTTTTTAAATTTTGTTTTGATTTTTGAAACATGTAAATGTACCAGCTAGGTGAATATAAATGAATACCAAAAAGAAAAAAGCTTGAGAGAAGTCATTCAGGAGTCATATGGTAATTTCATAAGTTATAGCTGCAATTAAAATGAAAAAAATTGAATTCATCCTCAAGCAAAGGCATACTGATTTGAGTAGGGGGTTGTGGCAGAAGCCAGGACCATACTGTTTCCCATTCTCATTAGCTGGCCTCCTTGCCTCTTACTGCTATCTTTCACATCCAGGATATTTTCCCAAATCCTTTTTTCCTCTTAAAAAGAAATAACAAACCAGAGATCCTGGAAGAGGCTGCTGGCACTTATACTTTATTAATAGAGTTGAGTTAAAGTTTGACCTAGAATGTCATGCATATATGTCATGAATCAAAAAAGCACCTGTTATCTTCCCAAGAGAGTGGACTACTGGCTCACTTAGACTGGGGTAGGGGCTCCCTCTGATGTTCTCACAGTAACGTGTGTATAGCTCTATCTCTGAGCTTAAAACATTTCAGGAAATTACCTGGGCATGAAGTATTCTTCTCCACTAGACTATGAGATTTCCGAGGGCAAGGATGTCTTATTCCTTGAGCTTTGTATTCTTAGAACCTAGCACAGTGCCTTCCATAGATTTAACACTCAGTAAACGTCATCCACCTAATTTCTTAGGCCAAAATCCTAGGGGTATGGGGAGCAGGTGTAGCTCAGTGGTTTGAGTGCCTGCTTCCCATGTAGAAGGTCCCAAGTTTAATCCCCAGTAAGATCTTAAAAAAGCAAGCAAACAAACAAACAAACAAAAAACCTTCAGTGCTACCACCCTAATTTACTGCCACCATCTCTCATCTGTACAAACAACCGATCTGCCTGCTTCTGGCCCTCTCTCTATCTGCCCCCAGAATGCATTCTCCACGCAGCAAATCAAATCATGCCACACCTCTGCTTAAAACCCTTTAATGATTTCCTATCACAATTAGAATAGAATTTAAACTCTTTACCCTAACCTTCAAAACTTTTCAAGTAGAGGAAATGGCACATTTCAGACAGAGATCTGATGGAAGGCACAGAAACATGAAAATGTGTAGCGTCCTCTATGCTGCAGGGAGCAGAAGGGCCCAGAGGGACAGGATGGGGCTCTCTGGTAAAAGATTTTTGGGAGCCAGTTCATGTAGGGCTTTGGAGCATGGCAGGAAGGGGCTCTGATCACTGCTGCTTGTTTCCTCCACTCCACATAGATCTTTCAATTCCTCACATCCAGTTTACCTGCTCCTGTTTCGGGGCCTCCCTTTGCCTGGAATGGCCCCCTCTCACCAATTTTTGTGTGATTGTGTCCTTCTCATCATTGATGCTCAAACCACGTCCTCAGAGAGGCTTTCCCTAACTCCTTCGGTTACATAAGCCCTCCCCTCAACACTATTCTATGCTGTCTGAAGCACTATTAACTATATAGATTAAAATCTTCATTGTTGGTTTGTGTTTACTGTCCTCCACTATAATGTAAGTTCCATGAGGTTTCCTGCTCACCTCTGTTTACCCAGTGCCTAGAACAGGGCTAGGCACATACTGGCTCTGAAAAAAGTATTTGTTGAGTAAATGAAGGGATGAATCATAGAGGTGAACCCATTTACACTAGGCATTTAAAATTAATTGTGGAGAGAATATTTTTTCAGTTTCTTCAGACTTTTAAGTGTAACTAGTAAATAAAAAAGGCAATAAACAATTATAAAAACATTACACATTTTGACTGGCTTTTGAAGAAGCAAGCATTGTAGAAAGTAAGCTAAGAGAGTTAATGGAGAGAATATGATTCTACAAAAAGTGGTAACATATTTCATAAGCCAATCTGGCCAAAAGCAGACCCAGGAATTACATTAACTTGAAGGGATATAAAGATGACCAGACATTTGTTTTCACTCAAGGAGATCAAAATCTATCAGGAGACACAGCTACATAATTATTATAATATAAAAAGTTTGTATAGCATAAATTATGTTCACATTTATAATTACATCATTTGAGTACCGCAAGAGTTCTATGAGGTAGGGTATGAATATAGTTGCTATTATTATAATTTTATGGATTAAATAAATGAGGCTCAGAGAGGTTATGTGACTTGCCTTGGATGGCACAGCCAGCAAAGAATAAGATTTTTAACTTAAACCCAGATCCTCTGTCTCAGCTCTCCTGTTCTGTTTCACCACCCTGCCTATTCACTGTGATGAACGTAGGCACAACATGCTGTGGGAGGCTAAGTGTAACAGAGAGAAAGGCTTTTTTTTTCCTTCTTCTTTTTTAATATAGTGAGGTCTGGGAAGGCTTCACTGAGGCCTTTATTTACTCGGGGTTGTGAAAAATGAGCAGGATTTTTCAGGTGGAGGAGGAGGCACATTTCAGACAGATCTGATGGAAACAGAAACCTGAATATGGATAGCATGTTCTCTGTGGCCGAGAGCAGAAGGACCCTGAAGGGTAGGTGGAGGCCACGTTGTAAAAGAGTTTTATGCAGTTGGGCAGTCCCTGAATATGAATCCAGTCCCCTGGATTGAAACAGTCAGATCTGCATTCTCAGAAGAAAATTCGAGTGGCAGATTGTTGAATGAACCAGAGCATAACGAACAAAGTTAGGAGTTATTACAATCATGCAAGTGAGGTGTTTCAATGAGGAGAGTGGAAATGGAAAGAACGGATTGAAAAATGTTTGAGGGAGAATCACTGACTTTGAGAGGTGGAAGAAGGGAGGATAAAAGATTACTGAAAAAAAAATTCTAGTATACGTGACTTAGTAGATGATGATTACCTCAACCAACCTGGAGAATACAGAAGAAGTGATTTGGGAAGGGTACAGGAGGTGGGAGATGAGGGCTTTCTCAGAGGTAAGCTGAAGCATTTGCCTTCAGTCATGTTTGGTTTGAGGCGCCTGTTTGTAACATCCAGGTAGATATGTCAAGCAGGTATCTGAAAATATGGGTCTGGACTTGGAGAGCAAGGTTGGAGCCAGTGATCTGGATTTTGCAGTCATCAAAATACAAATTGTATTAAAATTCCTACTGCAAAGCAGCACATGGGAACTTTTTAGGGTGATGGGAATGTTCTATCTCTTGATTTTGATAGAGGTTCCAAGGGTACACATGTCTCAAAACAGATCAAACCATACACTTAAATTGGTGCATTTTATTCAATCTTCATTTTACCTCAATAAAGGTGATTTACACGTTTTTAAATGTTTAAACATTAAAAAAAAAAACTCCCTTAAAAAAGCCCACTAAAGGCAGTAGAGGTGAACTGCCGTATACAACATAGTAAGTGGTAAATAAGTTGTTTAAGAAAATTGTTACTCAATTGTTTTAGAAAGAAGAAGAGAATAGAAAATTGTTTGCACAGGACAATTAAACACAAGTGACTGATGATAGGGAAAGCTGCCATGGTTTCAGTTTGTTTCAGGAGCCAATCTGGATGTGCCAGTGTTTTGGCCATTTGGGAGTTCTCCAGTCAAAGACTTATTCCCTCCCCAAACCACTTGTCTCCCTCCCCACCCCACCCTTGTACCACATGGGTTGACTCCCCTATTTGGAATAGCTGAGACAATAAAGGTACTTGAAAAATATAATATGTCTCATTGCTGAACAAGAAATCTTTCCTTATTGATTGCTTTTAGGCTTATGGCCAATTTGGCCTTCCTGTTTGGCACCATTCCCCCAGCATCACTTCTGAATTGTCGTTTCAGTGTTCAGATCAAATCTTGCTTTGTACGGAAGCCATTTTTAATTTGATAGAAAGAAGTGAAATCTGATACCTACACTGAGCTACCAATGTGGATGTATCCATTATTAGTATGCCATTACCAAATTTGTATATTTATGTTGGAATCTTAGTTGTGTAGTTTACTAAGTCTTTCTGACCTTGAAGAAAATGGGATTGTAAAACCTATCTTTCAGGGTTGTACAGACTTGTCAGGCATCATATGTGAAAATGCCAACTATGGCACTGAGTTGCCCCTCAGTAATTTTCTGGTTAAAATTTCTTGTTAAGGGCCGGCTCGATAGCCCAGTGGATAGGGCACCGGCATACCACATGGGAGGCCCCGGGTTCGATTCCCGGGGACCTCTCCTAGCGGGCAGACCACCTTGAGAATGGCAAGCCGCCATGGGCGGGCCGGAGCCGCCATGGGCAGGGCAAGAAGCTGCCACGGACATGGCAAGAGCCGCCATGGGCAGGGCAGGTCGCCCGCGGATGGAGCACAGCCAGCCACCGGTGAACTGAAAGCCAGCCGTGAACGGACGCAGAGACCGCCCACAAGCAGGGAAAGCCACGCCTGCGCAGTGACCACTCTCGGCGCGTCGCCGCAGCGGGGGGAAGGGGAGATATGTAATAAAATAAATAAATCTTTAAAAAAAAAAATTTCTTGTTAAGCCTGAGTATGCTTTCTGAATTATTTATTTTATTACATAAGTTTCTTGAAAGTAAAAGTACTCTTTCCTGTACTCTGTACTCCCACCCCAAGTAATAGAATGCCATGCATCCTCAGAGACATTGTAGAATGATGTTTAGGAAGCTGGTGTGTCAAAAATAAAGTTGAAAAATATTTATCCAATAAGTACATAGATGAGAAGAGATCATTCTGACGATATTGAAAAGAAGGGATATAATTCAAAGGTGGTGGTAAAGGCCTTTCTTTACATTTCCTCTTTCCATTCATTTAAACATTTATCTTGCCAAAAAGAGGAGACAGAAGGTCTCATTTTGATGAATGTGGCACTGCCAGATTATGTGCCAGTACACCTGGTATTGATTCATGCCAGCTGGGAGAGAAGCTTGGCTTCTCAGTGTTTTACTGTTGTGGTTTCCTGGGCTGGGCAGCTGGGTGCCTAATAATGTTAAAAACTATAGTAATACTTCATAATTACGTACTGTACTTTGCCAGAACTTGGATTTAATTACAATAACTATGATGGAACTGGCAACATCTCACTCCCTGTTGGGGTGCAATACCCAAGGGCCTGGAAATACAAAGTGAAATGGCAACTACAACCTTCTCCTACAGGGTCTACCCTGGCAACTCAACCAGAGTTCTCTGGGTTTGAAATTGATCATCAGAAACAAAGAGTACTTTTAAATTGCCCACATGTACCTGGCATGTTAAGGAAGGTAGTACTTATGAAGCAATTACTGCCACCCATGGGGTACAACATCATGGAATCCCAGGCCTGTAAGGGATCAAAATAGATAAGCTCATTCATAACGCTGCCCCCTGCCTGGAGGTATCACTGTTACTACACTCAATAGCCTTCCCGTTCTGATTTGAGTTGGAGATGCTTTTATGGGAGCCTGGTTCCGGTGTTAGAAGATTCACCAGTACATTTAACAATCATTTTCTGAGCACCTGTTCTGACCCAAGGTACTGTGGGGGCCCTAAGATGCAGATGATCCTAACCTCAAAGTTCCTTATTTTCTAGTTGGGGGATTTGTATTCAGGGAGTTGTAATATGAAGATAGAGGAAGGTCCTGGCATATGAATGAAAGAATGAAATCAAGACTCCAGGTGAAAGGCTCATGGCTATCTCCTCTTGGAGAACAAGTAAGTATGAGCGAAAGGGGCATGGGGACTGAGGTGAATAGCTGGGCAATTTGGGGAGGGTTCTTTAGACTTCCCTGTTTTATTGTTTTCATAGCACTTAATCACCCCCTGAATTATCTTGTTTATTTACTAATTTACTCAGTTGCATCTATACCCTATTCAGGAACATTGTCAATTTTGTTCACCACTGTGTCCAGAGCATCTCAACAATGCCTGGCACATAGAAAGTGCTTAGTAAATATTGGCCTAATGACTAAATGACCTGAGTGAGGCATTGGCAGTGGAGATGGAGAGGAAAGGGTATATTTAGTAAATATAATCAACATGACTAAATTAGATGGGATCAGGAATGTTACAGCTGGGAGGGAGTGGCATAGAGGATTACTCCCCCATTCTTGGTTCCTGGCTTGACTGAGTGGCTGGTGGTGTTATCAAAGATAAGGGACAGAGAAGGAGCATGTTTTGTTGACCTCTGAGAGTATGAGTTCTGTTTGGGATATGACATGTTAAGGTGCAGATGGAAATGTCCAAAAGGCACTTACATATGCAGATATGAACCTCATCAAATGTACATTAAGCAGTGGAAGTCCTCAAAATGGTTAGATCACCTAGTGTGCAATAGAATGTGTGTCCACTGAAACCAAGACCGAGGATCAGACTTTGGGAAACTACAGCAATTAAAAGTCAACAGAGAACAGATTCAGTTAACTGAAGAGAAAGACAATCTGAGAATTTACGGCAGGAGTTCTTAACCTTTTTTGTTTCAGAGACCCCTTTGCCTGTCAGGTGAAAATCACGGACCCCTTCTTAGAACGTTACAGCAGATAGTTTTTTGATACTCAACTAGCATGGGGTCTAACAAGCTATGGTAATTTCGAAGTATGGATGAGCATAAACAATTTTTCGAGAAATGTGATATGAAATGAATACTACTGTAATTTATTGCATACATTCATAAGTGAAGGAAATGCTAGATTTTAGTTGGACGTCAGAGAAAATAAAAATAAGTTGATTTTTTTTCAATTCACGCTCACGGACCCCCCTTGGGGTCCGTGGACCCCTGGTTAAGAACCCCAGGTTTATGGCCTTAGGGAAACCAGGGTACAAGGTGGGCTGGAGAGGAGAAAAAAATTCAAGGACTGAATGCACAAAACCTACTGCAGCAGAGATCAAGTAAGACAAGGACTAAAAAGTAACCTTTGAACTTGGATATATGGAGATCACTGAGAGCCTTAAGAGGATCACTTTCAGTGGACTAGTGGGAAGAATAAATTAGCCTGTATTTGAAGCATGAATGAAATAAGGATGAGAGCTAGACCGGGTCTCTCAGGCAAGATTTTTCTTTCTTTTCCTTTCTCCTTTCCCTATCTTTCTTTCTCTCTCCTCCCTCCCTCCCAGCCTCTCTCCTTCCTTCTCTTTCTTTCAAGTTTGGAGGTGTTGGCACACACACCATCATGGGTTTATCTAACACATAAGTTTGTGAATGACGACAACATTTCTAAAAGGCCAGATGGGAAGAGTCCTGCAGGCCTCACAATCCCTCAACTGTTCTTCTCTTCTACCCTTTCAGCCATTTCGGGGGTAGGGGAGAATCCTCATAAAGTGCGGGCAAAAAGTGGAAGGCAGAACACCCCTCCATCCGATTTCTGAGTCATTTTCGTGACAGCTGGGAGTGTGAATGGGAATACTTGATTTAAATGAGGTGCCCGGTTTCCCGTGGGTCTTGGAATTTAGTACTGGGTGGCTCCATGCTGGTGGGAGCTAAGAAGACTCATTCACATTTTCCTACCCTGCACTCCCGCCCTCCATTCAGCACTTTTCCTCCCTCGATACCAGGGACAAAGCTTTCTCCTTCTCCCACCTCGGGTTGACCTCCCACCCCCAAGGCCACTGATGGCCCTTCTCCGACCACGTGACCCCCCTCAGCCCAGGCACTCGTCGCCACCGACCCCTCCCCTCGGCCCGCAGCCCGCTTTCCCCCGCCTCCCAAGCCCACGTGACCGCCTCTCTCCCACCTGACTGGCTCCTCCCTTTCCCTCCGGGCTGGACCCGGCCGTCGCAGCTGCCCGACTCCAAAATGGCAGCCGCTTACAGCGCGCACCGGAGCGGCCGGACCTCCCTGACTCCCGGGCCGACCCCCCGGCGCTCCCTGCCTCCCTCTTTCGGCCTTCACCTAGACGCCTCCGGATTGGCCGCTAGGAATCCCGCCCCTCCGAAGCCCCTCCTGCTATTGGCCACGGTAGGCTGCCCTTCAGAGAGGCGTGCCCCCGCCCCCCCCCCGCCCCGGGAGGTATTTTCCATTCGGGTGGGGGTAGAGGAGAGGGGGGAGGGGGGAGGGGAAAAGGGTGAAGAGGGGGAGGCGGCCGGGGAAGGGGGTGGGGACCTGGCGGGGGCATCCGGCAGAGCTGGGGTCCCCGGGCTCCGTCCGGAGGAAACGAGGCTGCGCTCGCTCGGGCAGTCAGAGAGGACTGGGCGGGGCCGGCGGGCGGGCGGGTTCGCCCTCTCTGTGACTGCGCCTTCCCGGCCTGTCCTGCCTGGCCGCAGGTGCCCCTGGATGAGG
>PVKH010021066.1:0-14430 GCA_004027955.1 Chaetophractus vellerosus | reverse complement strand
TCAATTGTCAGGAGAGACAATGTCACTTGCCAGAATGTGGGCTGACCCACGTAATTCTTCAGCCAAAATAAAGTCTGGGTCATTGTGTTTTATACGTATTCACTGAAGAATCATGAGCAATTCTTTCTCTTTTCTATCCTTTTTTTCTGGTTAATTCAATTTACCTGCCCATGACCTGTCCACGACTTTGCATAACCCATGAAGCCTACAGACTCCTGGACACAGGTCGTAAAAGCTTAGCTCAGCCAACCCAGAGTATGTAAATGTGCAGCCTTGCTTGGGCTCCTTATGAGAGATTCAGCACAGAATTAGGAGGGTAGAGAAAAGCGTTTAACAAGAAAAGTGGTTGGGTAGGAATGGCAATGGACAGGGAAGGATGATGCCAGGAAAAGAGTGGGGCCCCTTATGGGAGAATGCTGTTCTCCAGGGTCTGTATGAAATTAGGGGTAATTCTCCATGAGAAACCAAGTGAGGCTTGAAGGAACATCCTGTTGGTTTCAGGGAGCTGTGAGGCACTGTGGGGTGTTTCGATACCATCTGAGGTTGGGTTCTCCATAAACACTCTGAGATGAAGGTTTGCATGCATGCAGGAGGCTTGCAGAGGAATATGCCGTTCTGGAAATGGCACCTGTAAGGGGTGAGGGAAGCAGAAGTGGGCAGAGGGAGAAGATGATGTAGATCTAGCAAAGGCTTCAGCAGATCCCATAGGGAGCTCTAGAGCAGGTTTGGCCCCAAATCGAGGCAAGAAGACAGGGCTTCTGCCCTCCCTCCCAATCTGGCCTTTTCTCATCAACCTGGCATTGGGTGAAGACTGTCCCAGAGAAAGTGTGAACCTAGGGCAAGCCTTCTCTCTTCACCAGAGGGCAATTCCTGGAGCGGGACTTCGTTGTGACTTCCCAGCCCCAACACTCCTGGCAGCTGGGGGAATGAGGTTCCTTTCTGAAGGAGTTGGTGGGTGGCCTGACCACAGCATCCACTGTGATTTCCATGCCCTGTCCAATTCAGAACACACAATTATTATGACTATTGCTATTAATAATGATGAAAGCTAACATATATTGAGAACTCTTTATGCACTGGACACTGTGCTTCATGCTTTATGTGTGACTACCCTGAGAGGCAATAGAGTGTACAGGCTTTGGAGATAAAGTGTTTGGGTAAAATTCCAGCTTCCTAGTTGTACAACACTGAACAAGGTCCTTAAACTTATAGGAGCTGCCTCACAGGGTGTCTGGAGATGTTAAATGAGATTAATCATGCAAAGCATTTAGAATAGTGTCTGCCACATAATTTCCACCTAAGAAAGGTTAGTTGTAATTATTATATTACCCATCTTACAGATGAGTAAACCGAGGCTTAGAGTGGTAAGTTTAAGTGCTCAGGCACGTGGACACAGGCAATTTGACTCCTGAGTCCATTCTCTTACCGTTATTGAACATTTTCTATAATAAAGTGCCAAGCATACTTGGAAGATAGAGGTCCAGGAAATCAAAAAGACTGCATTCTTCATGCCTTATGAGTAGGAGGGTCAAACCAACTGAAGATAACTCCTCAAAGTGATATGGGTTCTTCTGATATTGCCACAAGATTCTAACGTTAAAGAGAACACAATCCTTTATTCTCTTGTATGATCATTCAGTATCCAACAAATATGTTTTGAGTTGGGCCACTGTGTTCCAGTTACTTATGAAAGAGAAGCATAAACCATGTGGACAGAAGAGGGAGCGTGAGCTTCAGATTTAGTTAACACTGAAGTACCTACTCTGGTAGTTGAAAAACAGCCACTCCCTTATTCCATACTTAACATTCCAAGATTCACTGAGGAAGACCTTCTTTTCCCCTAACCCTCGATGTGGCTCTACAGTATATAGTAGACACATTGTATGAACTCAAAATTTTAAAAAGTAAATGCAAGTCATATAGGTGCGCTATTTCATTCAATGACTCTGTGCCCTGGAGAGAGCATGAAATGGGAAATGTTACTTTGCTGTTCAGTCAGTTGGCTTCGGTTTCCATTTACTTCTTATAATATGAGCATTTTATTGAGCTGGGCATAATTCTTGTGTTAAGGATATTTACTTTTCAAAAACATGGCCTCTAAACAGAAACTATTTCATCTGTGCTGAATTGAAGAAACAGCAATCTGTTCCAATCCTGGAGGAAAAATTTCTGGTGTTGAGCTTATTGGTCTCTGATGTAGTATAGTAATATGCATGGTACTTGATCTGTGATTAAAGGGGTTTTCAGTAGTGGTTTTGATTAGATGCAATTTTTGCCTTATGTGCTGATTTTAGAACTTAACGTCTTCTGGGGATTGAATCAAGTCTTCCACAAAAGTCATGTTCAAGTCCTAACCTCCAGTCCTGAGCGTATGAGCCCATTTGTGAATAGGACCTTTGAAGATGTTATTGGTTAAGATGTGGACTTATTTGTGAATAGGGGCTTTTAAAAATATGTATACATTATTTTTAAAGATATATAGATTACATAAAGGTTACATTAAAAATATAGAGGATTTCCATATGCCCCGCTCCCTACCCCTCCCATATTTTCCCACATTAACAACATCCTTCATTAGTGTTGTACATTTGTTACTAGTGATGAACCCATTTTGGAGCATTGCCAATAAATGTGGATTAAAGTTACATTGTAGTTTACACTCTCTCTTGCACAATTTTGTAAGTTATAAGAGGATATATAATGGCCTGTATCTGTCAACACAACGCCATTCAGGACAATTCCCAAGTCTCAAAAATGTCCCCATATTACATCTATTTTTCCCTCTCCCTCCCCTCAGAACCTCGGGTGGCCACTGCCTCCATATCAATGATAAACTTTCTTCCATTGCTAGAGTCACAATAAGTCTATAGTAGAATAGCAGTAAGTCTACTCTAGTCCATTGTTCATTCCCCAATCCTGAGGGTTCTGGTATGGTGATACCCACTCTGCCTCTAGTTGAAAGGGGACTTAAATACCATGGGGCAGATGGATGGGACTACCTTGCTTGCTGTTGCAGACTCTCTTTATTCCTTGGGATGGTCATTGTCCATCAACATCTCCTTGTCAGTTGTCTTGGGTAAGTCCAATGAACTGGAGAGTAAGTGTTGCAACGCTGTTGAGATTCAGGGCCCAACTGGCACATAGACAGCTCAAAGATGTAAGTCTTTTGGTCATACAACTATCAACTCTAGTACTAGCTATAGGTTCCAATAGAATGAGCAGAAGAGCCATGTATAGGGAAATCACAACTGAGTCCAACTCTGTCACAGTGGGGAACATAAATTCCAAAGTAGTGCCCACTGGCAGGGCACTAAACTCCTGAGCTGTCTGCCCTGCCTATAGCGTCCAACTGTCTCTAGAGCCATCAGGAGCCCCATTATTTGAGGCAATATTCACTGTGGCAGTCAACGGGATCCTGCTGAGATGTGCATAAGCATAACCTCTGGAATGACCTCCCAACTCACTTTGAAGTCTCTTAGTCATATAAACTAATTTGTCTTTCCCCTTTCCCCCTTTTGGTCAAAGTCTTTTTCCAGTTGCATTGCTAGTTGGCTCTTGATCGTAATCCCTCCGTGTTAGGGAGGCTCATCCCCGGGAGCCATGTCCCATGCCAGGGCGAAGGTAATGCATTTATATGTTGAGTTTGGCTTTGAAAGAGGCCACATTTGATCAACAAGGAGGCTCTCAGGAGGTAGTGAATAGGATCTTTGAAGTTCCTATTTAGATGTGGCCAAATTGAATCAGCATGGGCCTTAATCCATATGACTGGAGTCCCGGTAGGAAGAGGAAATTTGGAAACAGTCAAGCAGAAGCCAGAAATCATCAGAAATCAAAGGAGCAGACACAGAGGGGAGGAGAGAGAGAGAGAAAGATTGAGAGAGAGAGGAGAGAGAGAGAGAGATCACTATGTTACAGAAGATTGACAGAATGCTACAGGTTCTGGGAGAAAGCTCCAGGGTTTACCAGTCACTTGATTTTGGACTTCTAGCTTTCAAAACTGTAAGCTGCCAATAAATTCCCAATAGCTGCTAATAAATTTCTATTGTTAAAGCCAACCCGTGTGTGCTATTTGTCATAGCGGCCCTGGAAAACTTAAGACAACTCCAAGTGAGATGCAACTCCATATAGTATTATGGAAGTACAGGTGGAAGTCAGGTGGACTTGAGTTCAATTCACAACTCCTTCCTAACTAGTTGTATGGTATTAGATAGTTCAATTAAGTTCTCTATGTTTCATTTTCCTCCTCTGTTAAGTGAGGATAATCCTATAACACAGGATTCTTATGCAAATTAAATGGGAATATATACAAATAATTTAACAGAGTGCTTTACTGAGCAATAAGTGGTCTCTTAAAATCCTTGTTAAATATGGAACTCTAAAGTCAGGGTTGGTACAACAGCTAAGACTTATCTTGTGCCGACATGTATATAAAACAGTTATTAATTTAATTTTGGAGTTAGCACTAGACTTGAACCCCCATTTATTTCATTTACTAGCTTTGCAATTTGGGGCAAGTTATTTAACTCCTCTAAGCCATTCATGTATAAAATGGCAGAAATAATACTTGTTACCTCACAGGGTTGTTGTGAGGATTAAATGAAATGACCCATATAATGCACTTAGCTGAGTTCTTGGCACATAGTATGTACTCAAAAGCATTGGCTATTATTACGAGGAGGTTTCACATGTTCGCTTTTTAATTCCCGCAGTTATTCATTTTGCCAATATAGGAAAGGATGCTGAGTGGCTCTTCTAGCTGGGAGGTAGTGATGCTTGTTTTCATCATGAATATTTTGACTCTAAGTTCAAGGCCTTTTACACGACTTTCTTCCTACCCTGCCCCATCCGCTTGATTCAAATGCAAAAGTAGTTACGATTTCTGCAGTTGATGTAATTTTATAATAGCACAGACCTGGGACTCCCCATTAATCCTGTAACTAAAATATACTCTTGGAATACCAGCCCCACCTCGCAAGGCTGCAATAACACAAATATGTCAGAACCTTAAAGGTCAGAATACTGAATGCGTCTCCAGAAGTCATTCAGAGGGTATGTCATGCTTACATGTTCTGACAGAATTTTAAAAAGAGGATGAAAGTTACTTTTCTGCAAATACGAAACATAGTCTAGAAGTGGTGAGAGAAGGGCATGGAAGCAAAACCTTTCATTGCGATTTTTTTAGTTTGGGGAGAGTTCATCTCTGTTATTTCACTTCATGGTCTGGGAAAACAAATAACAATGTCTCTTTCTCTCCTTATTGTCATTTTACGAGTTATAGAAACCTCTCATTATTTACAGCTTTAAAATTCTCTTGAATGTTCACGTTTATCAATGTTCATGTTTATCAACATTTCCTTGAGCAGAAGAAATAGGTTAATGTAGGTCCACTGGCTAGACACCTAATAAAATTGGTCTTTTAACCTCGAGCTTTATGATGAGCAGATCTTTAACATCATATCTAGAATTCCTAGTACGCTGAACTCAGAGTTCTTGATGAATATTGTGTTGCACGCAGGAAGGGCACACGACGTCAAGGCAGTGGTGGTTTTAACGGAGTCAGTCTAAGTCATGGACGTTTTCAGTTGGTTTCAGAGTTGAACTTTTTTATCCCTTGCCTTCAAGCCTGCCTAACATCCACTGACCCACAAAAGGGAGCCATATAATACCAACAGGATTGATGCTATCACCCCTCTTCCTCTTCTTCTATCTTCATCTGTTCTCATTCTGACTCAACTCCTGACCAATTCCTGGCCCTGGATTGAGTCTGTCCTGTTCTCTGAGGAGGTCCTAACTTTCAAGTCACCCTCAAGGCTTTGACTTGGCTGATTTACTGACTCTCCCTGTTTTGAACGTCCTCTGGTAGGAGACCCTTTTCTGGTCTGCATCCTCGTCTAACCCTCACCTCCACCCACTTGTCTAACTGCACCAGGAAGTTAAATACAAGCAGAGCAGCTGGTTGGCAGCCAGCTCCAACTTCTCAGATACCTGCCCCTCTCTCAGGAGATTTCCTACTAATTCCTCACCATCCCACACCCCACTCACATAATGAGAATTTCTCACCCATGATTTCTTTAATTCTTGCATTGCGTTTTAAGCCACCATTTCTTATATAATCCCTGCTCAGCTGTGCATGCGCTGTGAGTTATTTGTACAACTTACCTCCTGGGAATTATAAATAATACCTATGTAACGCTTACTAGATGCATGGCACTATTCTGAGCATTTTATACACATCAAAGTCACTTAATCCCCACAGGAAGCCTGCCAGGTAGGCAATATTATTATTAGCCATTTTATAGATGGGATAACTGAGCCACAAAGAAGTTAAGCAATTTGTCAAAGGTTACTGAAACACCATTAAGTGAAATTACATGGCATTCTAATTATCTTATGTTAGTACCTTAAACCTACTTAATCACTGATAATATTGACTCTTGCTTAACCCTACTTGGCTCTGGATGCAATATTCAGTAACAATGTAAGGTACGTTTGTGTATAGTATCTCTATTGCCTTTCCCTGAACTAATTTCCTCAGTAAAGGACTGTCCTTCGCCTCAAAGTCCAGTTCTTTCAAAGGTGTTCTCAGAAGAAAAGCAATTCTAATAGAGGATTGATGGGAAAAAGTTACATGACTCAGAAGAAGCAAGGCAATTGCTTCATAAACATATAAAAAGATGTTCAACCTCACTAGTAATCAGGAAAATGCAACTGAAAGTCATAGGACATTTATTCTCCATCCAACACTTTTAAAAGATTGATAATTGTGAAGTTGTGGAAGATTGGGGAGTTCCATTTTTGCTCTTTTGAAGCTTGTATAAATTGGTATAGCTTTTTTGGATGCCAATTTGGCAGCATCTAATAAAATTTTAAATATGTGTAATCTTCAAGGCAGCAATTCCACTTCTGGGTATCTATCTGAGAGAAATATTCAGATGTGGGCATAGTAAGTAGAAGCATGTTTACCACAGAATTATTAGTAAGAGCAAAATCCATCAATTGATAATTAGCTGAGTAAATTATGGTGCCTGCATTCAGAGAACGCCATGTATACTGCAGTTCCAAAGAATGAGGTAAATATATATGCACTGACAGTTGAAGAGCTCCAAGATATATTATTATGTGAAAAAAGCAAATTTTAGAAAAATAAATAAAGATGCCAGTTAGCCTAAAAGAGAAATACAAAATTACACACTCCCATATGAGCACATGTGCCCTAAGCATATAAACCAGATGGAGCAGTAGCTATCTTGGGGAAGGAATCTGGAAAGCGCAGGCACTGTTTGAAGTTTCTACACACACATATACAAACAGAGTCATGGCTTTCTTTTATGTGTACATTTAAAAGATCAAATAACTATATCATGTGTCTTTTTACAAAGAATCTGTCTTCCATGCTATCCCTGCTTGTTTTATTTGTTTTTTGAAGGCCTGTAGAAGGCAACTACTCCTTGGTCCTTTTATGTCTATTTAGAGAGGCTGTTCTATGATTGAGGCACACTGAGGTCAAAGCCTGCCTGGTGTTTGTACATCACCTCCAAGGCAAAATGGACTTAAATGAGAGGGGGATAGTAGCAAATACTTATCAAAATTCATTACAATCCCCAAAGCCTCAAGTCACTGTTCTTGTCTACATTACTCAGTTGCCCATCATTGCAGTCTGGTAGTTTACCCCCTGCAAATTGGATTTGCTCCTGTTCTTTTACCTGGCTGTCCCACCTGGGTGTGAACACTTGGGCTTCAAATGCTTCAGTGGTCTTTTCAATGGCCTTCAATGCTTACTCTAAAGACCCCACTGATAGCCCCTTTGATTGTCAATAATACTGTCTTTCTGACCTCAGACCAAGCCAAGATCCTAAAATGAACCAGGCAGGCTTCCAAATACCACATACCCCCCAAAACTATCATGAGAGACCTCAATTACCTGCAAAAAAGAATGGCAGTCAACTGAAACTGAGAGGTGTGGGAGAAGCAATCAGTGTACATTGGGTTTAGTCCCCTCTCCAAGGGGCAAGGCTGAGGATAATCTGAGATGTGATTTCCGAGGTCTCAGGCCAGAGCTTTACTGGGAAAACAATCCATGGACACAGTGATGGTGATGGCAGAGACATGACAGGGGAAACTCAAGAAAGATGGGGGCCGGCTGGATAGCCCAGTGGATAGGGCACTGGCATACCACATGGGAGGCCCCGGGTTCGGTTCCCAGGGACCTCTCCTAGCGGGCAGACTGCCTTGAGAATGGCAAGCTGCCATGGGCGGGCCAGAGCCGCCGTGGGCAGGGCAAAAAGCTGCCACAGACAGGCAAAAGCCGCCACGGGCAGGGCAGGTCGCCTGCGAATGGAGCGCAGCCAGCCACCCACGAACTGAGAGCCGGCCGTGAATGGAAGCAGAAGCCGCCCACAAGAGGGGAAAGCCGCACCTGCACAGTGACCAGTAGTCTCGGCGCATCGCCGCAGCGGGGGGGGGGGGGGGAGATATGTAATAAAATAAATAAAAATCTTTAAAAAAAAAAAAGAAAGATGTATGGCCATTGATAAAACACTCATGCAAATGCCATGTGTGGAATGGTACATTACTTTATAGACATTGCCTGGAATCGTCTATTGGTGCTCCATTAAGTCCTAGCCTCTCCTCTTTCCCATATTCTCTCAGTATAATGGCCAGGGATTTTTGTACATTGCAGGCCCACATGCCTGGTCTTCAGTTCTCTAGGCTTTGGAATCTGTCCAGTTGCTCCTGGAGATCTAGTGTGTTAGTCAGCTAAAGGGGTGCTGATGCAAAGTACCAAAGTCTGTTGGGTTTTATAAAGGGTATTTATTTGGGGTAGAAGCTTATAGTCACAAGGCCATAAAGGTAAGTTACTTCCCTCACCAAAGTCTGTTGCCATGTGTTAGAGCAAGATGGCTGCCTGTTTCTGCAAGGGTTCAGCCTTTCTTTTCCTCCTAAGGCTCCATGGTCCCAGCTCCCTCCTTTCTCAGCTGTAGGTTAGCATAAGGCTTGTGTCTCTCCCCGGGGCTCGCTTCTCTCCAGGCTCAGCTGCTCTGCTCTCTCCACAAGGCCAGCTGTAAACTGTCAGGCAAACAGCTCGTCTCTCTTCCTGGGACCTCTGCGATGTCTAATGAAGCCTTCTCTCTTTCCTTACATATCTACTTCTCTGTGTGTTTACTTCCTGGGGCTTCAGCATCAAAAGCTCTACTCTCTGCTTTGCCATGTGGTCCTACTGATGTGGCCCAATCAAAGCTTTAATCATAATTTAATCAAGTAAAACTGAAACCTCTGAACACAATAAATCTAATATGCCCAGAGGAACAGACCAGTTTACAAACATAATCCAATATCTATTTTTGGAATTCATAAATAATGCCACACTGCTACATCTAGTATTACAGAAGAAGAAGAAGGAAGAGATGACAACAACATCCTGCTGGGCTTGGCAGAAAAGGAGCAGGAAGAGCACTGGTTAAACAATGAGCTGCACTGCAGCCTTTGTAGACTTTATGCTTTTCTCTGTAAACTCAGGAACTAAGTGTTTTGAAATCCTCAGATTGCTTAACTATCCTAGAGAGATTGAATGGAAGGGTTGTCATCCATTCTTGAGTCAGAACCTTAAGAAGAGGGTAGCACAATCTCAAGGTCTGGTATAATGGTGGCTGCAGGAATACAAGGGTGAGATCCAAGAGGGAAAACAAATAAAATAAGGAGGGATAGCACGGAAGACAAACGCTTTGTAAAAAGTCAGGAGAACATAGTTGGAAACACTCAGTCCTATTTGGAGACTTTTTCCCGAGGTAAACTTTTGAGGCTCTGGGCTTTGTTTAGGAGAGGATCTTCAGTACAGTGGTCCTTAGCAGTAGGAGTTTCCTTGCCATTAGGGGTGTTCAGGCAGAGGTTGGTTGACTCCTTAGGACTGTCATAGAGAAGATACAGGAATCAGATAATATGGGAACCCTGGATGATACCACCAGAAACCTCACAACCTCAGGATTTAGAATCATCAAATTCTCAAAGTTAGTCAAAAATCATATGGAGTCATGAATTTTTGAAGTTTTGGAAAAAAACAATGCATTAGATATCTTGCCATTAACTTGGGTAGTGGGCACTAGGCTAATCATTTTATCTTCTGGACCAGTCCCCTGAGAGCTCCCAAACAATTTAATTCATAAGCAGCAAGAGTTTATTCATGGGGCATTTTCTTAATTGTGAAGATCTTATTCTCCTAACATATTATTTTCAATTCAGCTCACACACAGATATCCAATAAAGACATTGTTTACACCTTTCAGAATCAGTAATTTGAGAATAAATATGTAGAACATATCTTCACATCATTTGTATTTATGATCTTCAGAACAACTGCATTCATAATATTTGTTTTTCTATCTATCATCACTGAACTCTTTCTTCCTCATTTAGATTTATAAGATTGGGCCCAACACCCGAGTCTCTGGGTGCACATATTAACACGATTTGGAGGCAACAGAGTGCTTAGAAACCATAGTGATTTGTGTTGCTAAAACAGATTTTTAAAGTAATAACAGCTCCTGAACTTAGGCTTCACTCTGACAAAAGCTTGATTAAAAAGAAGGCATTTGCAGTTTGAAAATCAACTTATTTGTGCTCTAAGGATAATGAAAAGAAGCACTTAGCATAACCAACCAACAATCTTCCCAACTTAATGGAATGCAATGAGAGTGAAACAACAGTTAACCAATGAATCATGTTCCTGGAAATTTAAAAACAGCAAGCATCCATTGTGCTCACAACATATAACTCATTTGGTCATCCCCTCTTTATCCTTATAGTTGCTAGCATACATTTATAGGATAATTTTCAAAGGCAATCAGGGAAATAGAAATGATTTTGCAGCCCACACTAGGAGGTACCTTGCCCTTTTATGTAGTTTTTGTTGCAGTTTTCTTAATATAAAGGGAAAGGCCTCCAAATGTCTGGCTTGGTTCTTCCTTGTCATGGCATATTTGCAGTCAAGAGACAATATAATAGCAATAATAGCTGTGGTTGCTTTCATCGTCACTGTACTTAAAACTTATATTATTATTTTCAAGAGGTACTGGGAATTGAACCCAGGACCTTGTCCATGCAAAGTAGGCACTCTACCACTAAGCTATACCCACTCCCCAATCGTCACTGTAGAAATAGGAGTAACTAACATTTTTTGAGTGCTTACTCTGTAGATCTCAAATGATGTGTCAGAAGAATGCTACTGAAGACGTGTAGTGTTTAGCTTATTACTATTGAAAAAGCCTTGCCTGTTTCCTTACACCGTGTCCTTTTTGTTGATGGTTTGACCTTCGCTTCATCACTTTAATGCCTTCTCTGTTCAACCTTTCCAAAATGGTGCTCATGAATCACTTCCTTGATTTCTGCCTGAAACACCTTTGTCTCCTCATGGTTAATGTCTACTTAGTCTTCAGGTCTTGGGTTAAATTCCCCTTCCTCAGAAAACCCTTCTTTGAATAATAATTCTAAGTGATTCCCCCCTCCCCTGTTTATTTGTTCTCAGAGGGCTCCATAGTTTTTCCTCAGAGCACTTAACAAAATGTGTAATTAAGTTTTGCTTACATGTTTATTTGTTAAATAGATATTTTCCCCACTAGAACTTAAGTTTCATAAGGGCATGTTTGTATTAGTAACTAGTTTATCCCCAATACCTAACGATGGGGCACAGAATTAAAACATCTGATGAATGAATAAATATATAGGAATTAAAAAGATGCAAGAGCAGGGAGTAGGCAGTTTGCTATTGAACTAAGTGTTTGCTTTCCTTTAATCCAAGATCATTTATGGTTACCTAATGATAATTTTCTTTTTACTACAAAACTACATTCCACTTTTAATGATTTTAGTCTCTGTGAAAGACTTTTTGAAAGCTTATACTCAAGAAAGTTTCTTTTCTTGGGTATATTTTCTTGGTGTTATGTGACTAACATATGCTGAGTAATACTATATTGTACTATTAATGACAATCTTAAATAGCTGCCTTTTAAATAGTTTTCAAAAAGCTTTCCAAAAGAAAGCCACAGAACACACAATGTCATTTGTAAATGATGTCACCCTTTCTTTGAAAAATTCTACATCTCTTGATTTCAGTTGGAAGTCTGAGGATCATGATCAAGAATGACTCAGAAGTTTTCATTCTTTTAGAATGAGAATCTAATCCTGAAAGCCTGGTTTATGCCAGCCCTGTAGAATTCAGCATCCATGAACAATTTTATCTGTTTTTTTTTGTATCAGATTCTATACCAAATTCACAGTTGGAGCTAGCAGAAGGGAAGGCTGAGATGTCAAAGAAACAGATGTTGGCATTGTAAAAGCAGATGTTCTATGTTTAATTTCAATGCCCCCCAAAAATCCATTATTAAAATTCAGCATCTGTCTTTTTAGAGGAATTACTCACTCTCAACCAGGTTGAAAGTAAGTCATAGTACTCAATTACAGAATGTTTTTTCCAGAATGTTACAGTTTTGAAATCAAGTCAGTGAATCAGATGCAAACCTCTTCCTTAGAAGACCTTCACTGTGATGTATGCAAGGAGATTCAGACATAAAATTGCATCTAATTTCTGCCTCCCAAACACTCCTCTCTCCTTTCCAGAGTCTAGCAGAAACAAGAATGCTGGTGTAAGAATATATTAGAAGGAAGAACTAAAAGGCAGCTTTGGTTTCTGAGGAACTGAAGTCTGAGCCTAGGAGTGTTCCTGGGAGACTTTTGATCAGTAATAATGAGAGACCTATCTAAGCCTGTGCTTTGAAATCCTGTATCCTTGATAAGGCCAAAGATACAGAGCTAGCTGCCCTAGGAACCTAATTAAAGCCTTGCCTCTCTGAGAGAAATTAAACATTGGCAGGAAAGAAGGTATCAGCAGCTGTCAGGAAGTCATTTCTTCAAGGACGGCTATACCTTGACAACACTGTAAAAGTGTTTCCTCATCTGCTCTGTGAACTCCTAAAAACCAGTCCTTTCATTTTGGATTTGACAGCTGTTCCTGAAATATATGGTGAGTCTATGTTGCTTTCTCCTCTTAGGGAACTGTGTACATGGACAAGCCTTCTCATCTGTGGCAACTCAAAGTTGCAGTGATTGGACAAGGAGGTAATGGACGGCCCATTCGTTAGGAGGTAGGTGAAGGGGAAGCACTGTTTTAATCAAGGAACCAGGGTCTCCTAGGTAATGCATTTCTAAATTAGAAAGTGCAGCTTTTCACTTGGTTTTTAAGGGACGTGGTTGGAAAATCCCTTCAACCTGATGAAGATTGGATGGCACAAAGTAACTACAGCATTCAAGATGTGTTGATTTGTTTTCAGACATTCTGCAACTTGAAGGAAAGTGTATAATGCCCGCTAGCTTACCACATATTTTTCAACGTGGTGAGACCATTGTGGCTCCCATCAGGAAGCTTCAGGGAGAAATTGCTTTTTATCCATGGGCTTGGAATCTAGGTACTGATGACTGTAAAGAGGATCATGGTTTGAGGATAGCTGGGGGCTGAGGAAATTCACAAGGGAATATTCTGAGGACAAAAGATAGAAATCAAAAACTTGTGAGGAAAGTCAGGGGTAAATATATTTCTACTACAAGAAACCATCAAATAAATACTTCACTTCTTGCTGAAGACTAACTTTGCAAAGCACAAACTTAATACATTTGTCAAGACTCTGATGTGCTTGGAAGAGATCACTTGGTAAAGACTATGGTAGGTAGACTTCTCTCTCGGGACTGCTGGGAGACTTTAACAAGATAATATCTGTGGATTTCCGGGAGGATGTCTGTTATATAATGCTGAAATCAGCATTGAAAGCAAGAAACAGACAAAGAAGCAAAAAACAAACCTAGAAACAGCTATTACATAGGTATTTCTCTTAGCCCTTGATATTGTAAAGCTATCCTTTTAACCTGTACTTACAGAATTTGGGGCTAGGTTTGCTCAAACATGTTGGTTTATATAGAAATAACCATGACCCTCTGGTGGGGTTCCGTGGCTTGCGGCAGCAGAACCCCACACTTTCAAGTACCAAAAAAACTGTCTTAGTTTGCCAGGCTGCTATGACAAACGCCACACAATGGGCTGGCTTAAACAACAGGACTTTATCGGCTCATGGTTTTGAGGCTGGAAGCCCAAAATCAAGGCATTGGCAAGGCCCTGGTTTCTCCTCAAAGTTTCTAGCGTTCTGGTGCTGCTGCTGGCAATCTTTGGGGGCTCTCAGCTTATCTCTTCCTGCTTTTACATGGTCCTTTCCTTTCTCACTTTTGTGACTTCTGGGTTGTCTTTATAAGGGTCTGCAGTAGTCCTACCCTGCTTCAGTTCCCTACACATTTTGAAAAAGAATCCCTTCAACAGGTCATATTTACAATGGGTCCATGCCCACAAGGATGGGGGTGAAGGGTAAGAATATGCCATGGCTGGGATACAGAATC
>PVKH010021065.1:0-14436 GCA_004027955.1 Chaetophractus vellerosus | reverse complement strand
GCTTCAGTATGTTTTCATCAGTTGTAACAAATATACCACACTGATGAAAGATGTTGTTGGTGGGAGAGGGTGTGAGAAGGGGAGGGGGTGGGGCATATGGATATCCCCTCTATTTTCAATGTAACATTTATGTAATCTAAAGCTTTAAAAATAAAGAAAAAATTTTTTAAAAAAGATGTACAAGAACTCTACTTTGAAAACTATTAAATAATGCTGTTAGAAATTAAAAACATTAATGGAGAGAGATATGTTGTACATGGATTGGAAGACTCAAGATTAAGATATCAGTTCTTCCCTCACTGATCTCAAGATTCACCACAAACCCAATCTGTCTGGGGAAATTGACAAGCTGCTTCTAAAATTTATATGGAAATGCACAGGTCCTAGAATATCCAAAGCAATCTTGGGGAAAAATGTGAGTTCGACGACGTAAACTATCTGACTTCTATTCTCGTAAAGGTATAGTAATCGAGATTGCGTGGTACTGGAATAAGTATCAACAAATAGATCAATGGAACTAAATAGATTCCAAAAATAGACCCATATTTAAGTGGTTTTTTGATTTTCAGCAGAGTTGCCAAGGTAGTCCAATGGGGAAAAGAAACTCTTTTCAGCAAATGGTTCTGGAAGAACATTGAGTTGCTGGAACAACTGGATATTTGTACAGAAACAAATGAACTGTGATCCTCTGTATAGCTTACACAAAAATTAATTTGAAATGAATCAAGAGTTAGGTCTAAAAGCTAAAACTGTAAAGCTTCTAGAAGAAAATATAAGAGAATATCTGCAGCTTGGAGTAAGCAAAGGTTTCTTAGGAGACAGAAAGCAATAAGCATAAAAGAAAAAAAAATGATTATACTTCATTAATATTAAAAACTTCTGCTCACTGAAAGATACCACTTAAGAATAGGCTAACATTTGGAGAGCACAAAATCAATAAAGTGAAGAGCTTATACTTGAGGAAACTGAATTAATAGGGCGATCAGACTAGGACTTTAAAATAAATGTGTATGATTAATATACTCAAAGAGGTTAGGGAGGTGACTAAATTACTGAAATTGGGAAAGGTACTAGTGGAAAAGAACCAGGGAAAGGTTTAGAAATTTAAAAATTTATTTGTTGAAATAAAAACTAAAATTTGTTGAATGGCAGATCACACACATTTGAAGAGGAAATTAGTGAGGCCCCAGATTTCTTGAGCACAACACAAGGAGTGAAACAGATAGACAGTACAAAAGATAAATCAGGAGACATAGAGGCTAAATCCAGAAGGGCCAACAGCATCTACCTAAAAGAAGTTCCAGAAGAGAGAAAATAGAGAATGGGAAAGAGGAAAAAAAAAAAGGCTGAAAATTTCCCAGAGCTTTAGGGTCTGATTGGGAGGAGTGTCCACTGTGTGTGTGTGTGTGTGTGTGTGTGTGAAGACTTGTGATACTAAAATTTCAGCACATCAGGGATAAAGAGAACATTTAAAAATTGCCAAGAGTGGGGAAAAGCTTATACAGGGAAAAGGTTTTTTTGGGAATTATGCTAAAAATAATTGTTTTAGGATTTTAGCTTTACAGGTATTTTCCTCCCTCCCTTTATGTTGTATATTTTATATATTGTGATTATATTGATCTTATAAATATTAGAAATAAGTTGTTTGTGATAAGCATGAAATGAATGTGAAATAAGTTCAGGAAATCAGTGGGATAGATTTAAGTTGTTTTTGACTGTGCCAATTCCCAACCAAGTGTACAAGGTTTCTGGACCTGATTTTTAGTGCCCTGGAGCAAATCACTTAAGGTCTTTTATTCCCTGTTTCTTGTCTCTACAATGGTAAGTATAGGTTAGAATGTGGACCAGTGGTTCTCAACCAGGTTGGCTTTGCACCCAGGGGACATTCTGCAGCATCAGATATATTTTTGATTGTCATGACTGAGGGGATACTACTGACATCTAGTAGGTAGAGGTGAGAGATGCAAATAAACCTCTTACAATGCACAGAACAGCCTCCCAACAAAGAATTGTCTGGCCCAAAATGTCACTAATGCTGAGGTTGAGAAAACCTCATTTAATGTTCTTCAGAGCCCTCTACAGTTTTTATAACACAAATACCACCACCTAACTTTTCAATACATACATATTAATTGATTGATTAATTACCTGACAACTACTGATTTTGTAAAAGGAAGCAGAATTGGTTTTCGGTGAGAACACCTAAGCGGAAATAAATATGTAGAGAAATTGTCTTTTTTAATTTAAAAATGAATAGAGAAGAGTATACAACTCTTTCTACTTATTACAGACCCAAGATTTGCTAAAACAGATGTCTGAATTTCCAAACAGTGGTTACCTGCCTCTGATTCTTTCCCTGGATGAAGTGAGGGGAAAATAGGAAGAAATAATCATAGTATTTATTTATTTGCGCACTTACTGTGTGCCTTGTGCTTTCTATAGTTTATCCTGATCTTACAACAGACTATTCTCATTATGCAAATGAGAGCTCTGGGGGTCAGAGAGTTACAGGACTGCCACAATATTCAGTAGAGCCAGAACTACAACCCAGTTTATTACTGCTGCTTCAAGGGTGTGTTTAGTGGCCTGCTCTGTTACATACCCACCACATGTCTTCATTGTCCAGCACCCTGAGTGACTATCTTCAAGACATCAAGAAATCTCTAAGAAATGAGATGCTCACTTTTGTTGGCAAACAGCAGATTTTGAAAAGTATTAAAAAAAAATTTTTTTTTTTTACTGTGTTCACTTGGGCTTTTTGAGTTTATAATTTAAGGCTAGTATAAAAGAGGTAGTTTATATTCTGATCAGGTTCAAAAATGATTTTATCATATGTTGGGGAAGCTGTTCTTATGGGAAATAAAAATAAAATAATCTGTTTCTTGTAAAAACATTGGCTTCATGACTGCTGATGGTCTTAAGGAGGGAGTTGTGTTTCTTCCAAGGATAGCCCCAGCAGCATAGCTTAAAGACGAGCAAGCATTCCTTGGGAGGATATAATGGACTTTAGTGTCAGGAAGCTAGCTAGCCTTTAAGAATCTACTTCTTAAGTCTAGTTTGCCTTCCTGACCTATATTGCTGAGTATGTGCTACAGACCTCCTTTTTTTTAACCTGCTCCCCCTCCACTCAGTAATTTTCTAAAATACAAACCCAGTGATGTTACTTCTCTGCTTAAAACTCTACAGTAATTTCCCGTTATCCACAGCAAAGTTCATGAAAGTGTGTTCCAGGGCATGGGAGAGTTAGGGAAGGTCTCTGTGACTTTAGAAATCTAGAGAAATTGATATCAAGGACAGTATACATGTTTCTTTACTGTAGGACTATTCAAAGATTTTAATATGCTCATGCGGATTGTGAGGAGAATAGCATTCTTAACCTTTTCTAAATTTATTTGTCCGTGAAACTGTTTTTGCCTTCCCCAAATTGCCCCCAAAAGAAGGCCTCAGGTTAGTAAATACTACATAATATCTAAGGGCCAAGCTCCTGTGCATTACCTGGACCCAGGCTACCTGTTGAGAGGCCCCTTTCCTTTGTATCCTTCTGTTAGTTTCCTGGCTGCTGAAACAAATACCATACAATGGGTTGGCCTAACAACAGGAATTTAGAGGCTAGAAGGCTTGCTTCCTCCTGGGGCTGGTATCTTCTGGCTGGCTGACAACCTTGCGGGTTCCTTGGCTTTTCCATCACATGGCAGTGCAAATGGTGGCATCTTCTTTCTCTTCTGTGTCCCAGTGACTTGCAGCTTCTGGCTGCTCTCCGTGGCTTCTTTTTCTCGCTGTCTGAAATTCATTCTGCTTATAAAGGACTCCTGTAATCTGGATTAAAGCTCAACCCGATTCAGTTGGGCCACACCTTAACTGAAGTATCACCTTGAAGAGATCTTAGTTATGATGGGTCCACACCTACCAGCATGCGGACCAAGACCAAGAACATGTCCAAACTGGGGTGCACAATTCAAACCCACTGTACCTTCTTGGAAATAACTTGCAGTTTTCCCCAATGTGCCACGTTTTGTGTCTTCTTCCCTCTGCACATGCTGTGTCTGCTTGAAATGTCATTTTGCCAGGTTATCAGAGAAAATTGGGGCCTAAGGAAGTTAAGAAATTTGTTGGAAATACAAAACTAGTAAAAGAGCCAGAATTTTATCCCAGTGCTTTCTGGCACCCCTGCCTGTGTTCTGTCTGCGACACCTTACTTTAATACTATAGCAGGGTATCTGTTAACCTTGGAGGGGGATCTCTTATTTTTTGTTATCCTTTACCACTTGTTATGTGATGCCAAATTGGAGTTATCATAAGGTCATGTGTCTGTTTTTTTTTAAGTCACCATACTGATCCTGACACCTTTATTTCAGTACAAGCATTGTCTACTTCAAAATAGTTACCCAAGGAAACTCTATACTTTTTTCCTGTGATGTTGCTGAGATCGTTCACAGCATTTTTGGAACTCCTCTCTAGAACTGCTTTTAGTAGCACATTCTTTTGAATATATTTAGTAGAGAAATCTAAGTGTTTTTTTTTTTAGAATGAGACGTCATTCAGTAATAAGTCAGGCACATTCAATAAGGGATTAAGCTGCAGGCTACCACAGTTGGCTAGGTGCATTGTGACTATGAAGTAGTTCTGACCCTGAAGGGAGTTAGTTCCCAAAAAGAAGTTTCCCTAAGTATTTTGATCACTAGAGTTTAATGTTGCAAGGGGACTACTTGTACAGGGAGAGCACCCATTTTATGTATGACTAAACAGGGAAAATAATTTAGAATTTATGCCTCCTATTACGTAATTTCTTTAAGATAAGGACTTTTCTACCTGCTTCCCTGAACTGATTTGTCATAGTGGATTGGCACCATCTGACCTCTGAATTCTAGCTATTCTAGCTATACCTCACTCTCCCTCAGTTCCAGGCTGGCTGATCCCTCACTGTTTCATCAATGTGAGACATACAGGATAATGTACCTTTGTCATTGCATACTTTGTCTCCCACCCAGCCCCACCCTTGGTCTGTAAATACGCTTTTACTGTCCCAGACATGCCTAAGACCGTCCTTTCCCACCCATCTCCGACAAGCTGAGCCTTCTTTGATTCCTTCATATATTTGTTTCCTCTTGATGCTATAACAAATTACTAATGTCTAGTGGCTTAAAATGACATAAACTTATTATCTTGGAGTTCTGGAGTGCAGAAATCCAAAATGGATGTCAGAGGATTAAAGTTAAGGTGTTAGCAGAGCTGTGTTTCTTCCTGTAGATTCTAGGAGAGACTCTGTTTTCTTTCCCTCCTTCCTCGATGCTTGGGCCCCTTCCAGCTTCAGAGCCAGCAATGGCTGGTCAAGGATTTCTCATGTTGGGTCACTGACACTGACTCTTTTGCCTCACTCACATTTAAGGACCCTTATGGTGATGGTGGGCCCACCTAGATAATTAATGATAATCTCTCCATCTCAAGGCCGGCCAATTAGCAATCTTAGTTCCTCTTTACCATGTGGCACAACATATTCACAGGTTCTAAGGCTTTGGCTGGACAGCTTTGCAGGGTGTAGGGGAAGGGGACACAGATTATTCTGCTTACCACACTTTTCGTCTGAATTCTTAAGTTTTGAGGTCAAATCAGTTTTGTTTTGTTTTTTTTTTAATTAGAGAAGTTGTGAGCTTAAAAAACAATCATGGTTAACTTTCAGAATTCCCATATATCACCCCACCACTAACACCTTGCATTGCTGTGGAACATTTGTAAAAATTATGAAAGAACATCATCAAAACACTACTGCTCTGGGGAGCGGATGTGGCTCAAGCAGTTGAGCGCTTGCTTTCCAAATGGGAGGTCCCAGGTGTGATCCTTGGTGCCTCCTAAAAACAAACAAACAAACAAACAACAAGCAAACGAGTAAAAAAACCAACTCAGGGGAGCCGATGTGGCTCAGTGGTTGAGTGACAGCTTCCCACATATCAGGTCCCGGGTTCAATCCCTGGCCCTGGTACCTCAAAAAATAAAAAAATAAAAAAATTACTGCTTGCTATTATGGTCCAAAGCTTACATTTGGTGTATTTTTTCCATAAACCACCTTATTATTAACACCATGTTTTAATATTGTACATTTGTTATAGTTCATGAGAGAACACTCTCATATTTATACTGTTAACCCCAGTCTGCCACATGATTCACTGTGTTATACAGTCCCATGTACATTCTGTCTAAAGTTTACACTCAGTGCCTCTCAGTTTCATCACAGAGTTGTGTTGTCATCGCCTCAGTCAATTTTAGAACATTTTCCTTACTGTGATAGAAAAAAATCCCATTCCCTCCCATTACTGACCCTTGCCATTGATAGAGTACCTTCTTTGCCACTGATACAAGAATATTACAATATTACAGTTAGCTCTAGTCCCTAAGTTACATTAACTGTGTTTTTTGAGGTCACATTAGTTTTGATTCTACATTCATCCAAAAATTAAAGAGAATCTAATGTGCAGGCAATGTTTAATATTTTGAATATTGCTTTTATTGTTCTCTGATAGTTTTCTTTGAATTGGTCTTCACTCCTCAATTAGATTGCAAACCTCTCAAGGTCTGGGAGCCACCATGTGTAAAATGGGAATATTAATATTTCATGGGATTGTGTTAGTGAGATTAACTGAGATAACATGAAAAATGGCAAGTATAGTTCTGGACAGTTGGTGAGCATGACAGCTGCAAATACATTTCCTGTGTGTTTCTTGCAGTGGTTAGCACAGGGGCAGATATATAGTAGGTACCCAGTGATTTTTCCTTTATAGATTATAATGTTTCTGCTCTAAGTTCTTAGACTGCCCTATTAGTGTAGGAAAGGTAAACTTTTAGTTTTAGACATAAGCAGTACATATTATGGCAAGCCTGCTATGTAAGGATTGACCTAGAGTTATGTAGAAGGGGAATTTGACATGCCTTAGAGCAAGGGTTGGGAAACTATGGTCAGCTCCCTGTTTTCTTATGGCCTGTGAGCTAAGAATGGTTTTTATCATTTTACTATGTATTGACACAATAAACAGTTTTGCCTCTTGACCTGCAAAGCCTTAAGTATTTATTATACGGGTTTTTAAGGAAAAGTTTGCTGGTCTCTTAGTAGTTCTGAAACTTTAAAGTACACCCGGAAAAAAAAGTACATCAGAATCCTTTGGAGGTCTTATTAAAACAGATCACTGGGTCACATACCCAAAATTTCAGGTTCAATTTATCCAAGTTGGAGCCTGAGAATTTGCTTATCCATCAAGTTCCCAGCTGATGCCGATTCTGAGGCTCCTGCTTTTTGAGAATACTACCTTAGAGCTCCTCCTTCCCCCACTTTTAAACATTGGGCTGGGCCAAAATTTAGGTATCAGTATGTTCCACATACATACAAAATCAGGTTTTTTACACTGTAGCAAGTATATGTGTTTGCTTCCAGTTTTCAAAAGGATTACAAGTAACCCAGCCAGATATATTTTGTGGAAAGTCTTGTGTACAAGTTTGGCAAAGCAGTTGTTAAAATGATTTATTGTGAAACTTTCTACAATAATTTTTCCCACTGAAAGTATACTGATATGTGACCTCATTTAAAACAAAAACAAAAACAAAATACCCAGTTCATCATATTTATTTTAAAATGCAACTAGTCTGAAATTTCCCAAGCGTTCTCTCAACCCAAAGGTGTTTTTCCCTTCTGAGGGAGTTGAAGGTAACATTTTTCAGCTGAGTTTGACATATCAGTGGGTGGAAAAATTCTTCTTTATCAAGGGGAAGCAACAAAAGACTTTCATTTTCACTTCTGTAGAATTACTCTCTCTTAAGCCATTCTTACTGAGAGTAATAGCACCTTAATCCTCAATCTAAATATCCTATAGAAATTGTCACATCCTTGTAATGAAAAATACAAAGAAAAAGTGCTAATTTTCCCTCCAATTCTTACCATGTTCCACTGTTTTAGTTTCCTGACTGCTGAAACAAATACCACACAATGGGTTGGCTTAACAACAGGAATTTATTGGCTACAGTTTCAGGGGCTGCAAGGCTTTCTTCCTCTTGGGCCTATATTTCTTCTGGCTGGCCAGCAATTTTGGGGGTTTCTTGGCTTTTCTGTCACATGGCAAAGTACATGGCTGCATCTTCTCCTTTCTCTTCTGGGTCCCATTGACTAGCAGCTTCTGGCTGCCCCCCATGGCTTTTCTCTGTCTGAATTTTATTCTGTTTATAAAGGACTCTAGTATTCTGGATTAAAGCCAAACCTGACTCAGGCCATACTTTAAGTGAAGAAACATCTTGAAGAGATCTTATTTACAATGGGACCGCCCCCATAGGAACAGGGGTTGGGACATGAACATGCCTTTTGTAGGGGACATGATTCAATCCCCAACAGTCTACCCCCTGGACCCAAAAAGACATATTCTTCCTACATGCAAAGTACATTTATTCCATCACAATATCCCAGAAGCCTTAAGTCATTTCATTAACAATGTTTAGTACAAAGTCTCATTGAAATCAGTTAAGGGTGTCAACCATCTTGGAGAAAAAAATTCTTCTCCATCTGTGGACCTGTAAAACCCAGAAAACAAGTTATCTGCTTTCAGTATTCAGTGGTGGGAAAGGCATAAGGTAAATATTCCTATTCCAGAAGGGAGAACTTGGAAGGAAAACAGGTGTCATGGGTCCCATACAAGTCCGAAATCTAGGAGGCAAACTTCATTAGATTTTAAGATCTGAGAGCCATCTGTGGATTGATGTTTTGACCTCTGGGCCTGATGGAGTGACAGCACCACCCCTTGTGCAGAGGCCAGGCTCTCTGTGAATGCTGGGGCACAGGCCCCACCCTCTCCGAGCATTGGGGTGGCAGCACTCTCCGTGAACAACAGGGTACAAGGTCCACTCCCTGCACTCATAGAGGCAGACCAGCCCTTTTTTGTACACATGGTGAGCCCACTCTCTGGGCCCAAGGAGATCTTTTCAGTCCAGTCCTTTGCATCCATACTTCTGCCCTTGAAGTCATTCTTCCTTCAGTTCATCCTTCCTCTGTCCCTTTCTGTTCAGGCTGGCAGTGGTTCTGCTCAAACAAATTTTGCAAAAACCTTGCCAGCTTGTTGGTTTGAGGTTCAGGGGTTGGCACCTGAACATGCCTTTTGTGGGCAACATGATTTAATCCCCAGCATCCACCTATAAAGGAAAATGAGAATTCATCAACTGTGTATGTGTGTTTCCTTGCTATCCCAATGCTAATTAGGAAAACACTATTAAAGAAAGCTTAAAATTTATACAGAGAAATATTTCTAGTGTATCGATATCCTGTAATTAGTATAGGGCAGTTTAAAAGAAATATATTGGTAGTTGAAGAAGTGAAATTTTATTGTACATTAAAGAAGGTGCTGTATCTGGTGTGATTTCCTACCCATAAATAATAGAAAAGAGTCAAATCTTAATAGTCTTCAGTGTTTGGCAAGAATACTGGGATTCTGGTACGCTGCTGCATTGTTGTGGCATAAAAGATTGGCATATAGAGTTTTCAGAAAGCACTTTGGCAGTGCACATTTTTTAAAAAAGCAAAAATCATTATCCTGTTGAATAAAACTCCACTCTTGGGACTCTATTCTAAGAAAATAATCCAAAATATGGAAAGAGATCTGTACACAAAAGTGTTCATTGCGTTCTTGCATTGCTTATATTTATGAAAAAACTGAAAGCTTCCTATTGGGAATTGAATCATATACCCACAGAAGGCATGTTCAGGTCCCAACCCCTGGTCCTGTGGGTGTGAACCCATTTGTAAATAGCTCCTTTGAAGATGTAGTACTAGTTAAGTTGAGGCCTGACTGAATGAGGGTGGGCTTTAATCCATATGGCTGGAATTCTTGGAAAAAAAGGAAATTGGACATAATGAAAGTAGCACAGAGAGCAGCCTGTAGCTGGAAATTAGTGGAACCCAGAAGAGAAAGAAGAGGCTGCCATGTGCATTGCCATGTGACAGAAAAGCCAAGGACCAAGGATTGCCAACAGCCAGTCCTGGAATGCCATGGTGTTCTTGGAGAAAGCATCACCTTGCTGATGCCTCAATTTTGGATTTCTCTGTGGCCCCAAACTGTGAGCCAATAAATTCCTGTTGCTTAAGCCAGTCCATTGCATGGTATTTGTTTTAGCAGCTGGGAAACGAAAACACTTCTATAAACTAAGTTAGGTTATAGCTACTTGATGGATATATGGTTATGTAGCAAAATGAAGAAAAATGCTTATTATGAAATTTTCAGGCAATAAAAATCAGGATACAAAATCTTTGTATACCTTATCTGTGATAAAAGATTATATCAAATGATGTTACAGAAAAGAGCATCTATATTGATACTAACAAACTTGTGAGTGGAAGCATAATTATAGTAAAATATTTCTGACACTCGTGGTATTTTTTTACGGCCCAAGTGCTAAACACTTTATTTATAAATTTAATCCTACAAGTGGGGTCCTATCAGTAATTCCATTTAAAGATGAGGTAATTGAGGCCCAGGGTAGTAATTTGCCCAGGGTTATATAGCTAGCAGTTAGGTGAGCTGGGTTTCAAAACCAGATCTGCTCCTAGTCCTTACTTTTGCCATTATTTCCTGCTATCTGGTATATAGGCAGGATGTGAATGAGGAGGCACACACACAAAAAAGTGATAATGTTATGGGAATGTATCAGACATCATCTGGCTGAATCATGAAAATTCATATGAAAAAAAAACTCCAGGTGGTTTTGGTTTGATCACAAGTTCAATATGAGTTTTTAACATGACAAGCTAGCTGAAAGGTGAGTTACAGGTAAGCTTAGCAGAAGTAAATAGTGTTTAGAAAAAAAGAAGGTAATTGTTACATTATTGAGTTCTAAGAGCAACATTTTAAGAAGGTCCTAAAAATCTTAGAGCAGAAAAATCTCATCATAGTAGGAATATATGAAGTACCTCAGACTTCTTGGCTTAGGAAAGGATAAGGAAAAGATATATGTGAAGGGGTTTCTCTGGGAGGAGGAAGTTAAACTATTGTGTGTTCCTTGTGAGAGAGGGTAGTTTCAGGAGAGCAGGTTTTGACTCAAATATGAGGGAGAAGTTTAACCATTAGAGAAATTGGATGAGCAGTGTCATTGGTGAGTTGGTCATTGGCAGGGTTCAGGCACGTGGTTGGTGGCCTTCTTGTTTCTAAGGAAGTTGTGAGCAGGAAGTGGAGATATAGATCCTGAGACCTCGAGTTTTCCAGTTATAATGCTCTGAGATTCTAACAATTGCAGTTATGCTGGTTAAGAATAGTGATTGGAGTTTAGATGGATAATATGTGGAATCCTGTCAGCAATAACATATTAATCATGGAAGTAGCTAATCTGAAGGAGTACAAAGATCTTGACTAAAGTACCAAGAATTAAGATGCATCAACTTAGGGTCATCATATTTATTTTGTAGGGAATTTAAAACTCATCTAGGCTAGGCTTTTTCAGTCTGGTATATTGGGTCTGTAGAAAATTGTGTAAAAGTTCTTTTCCCAGAAGAATAATCCAAAACATTGTTTTGATTTTTATTGGTGTCTGTGATAACCAAAGGATTTAAAACCACTGATCTAGCCAAAATCTCATGTTTTACAGATGGGATGGATACTGTCACAGAGTTGGCTCTTTGCCTTACTAACTATAGAACATTGACCAAATTATTCAACAGATTTCTCTGAACCTGTTTCCTCATCTGTAAAATGCTGTGAAGATGAAAGATTGTGTATGTGTGTGTGTGTGCATGTAGCTCTTGTTATATGAGGTTTTAGAGACCATTGATTTTCCAGGGGTTACTGATCCCTAAGGGGTGACGATCCTGGGGCCTGTTCAAACTATAGGAGTTGTCTTCCTTCCCAGTCTTCTGTACTCTCTGTGGAGGTAAGGTGGGAGCAGGGAGCTTCTGTAAGTAATGGGAATTGGATCCTTTAGTATGGTAAGGTGAAAACAAAGGGGGAAAAAAGGTGCCAAAATGCACATTCTGTAATATTGCTATTCAAAGTGCTTTACTGACACTAGCTCTTTCTCCAACACATGGCATCTATGTAATGGAATGAAATGTTTGTAATAGCTTATAGTCCACACTCAACAAATGCTGATTTACTGTCCTCTTTGAACCCTTCGTACCTTGGGATTCCAGGCTCAAGAAAAGCCCTGCCAGTTGTTTTGCAAAAGCCTCTTGGCTCCTTCACTGATGATCTTAGAGCAGACCTAGGATGGAAAGTAACTCTCTAGATAATGAGAGTCTAGGTGTGAGTCAAGCATCTTATAGCTCATTTTTATTCTTATCCTTTACTAGATTCTGTAGGAGGAAAACTCAGCTAAGATTTACCTCCTCCTAGAAGCCTTTCCTGTCACAGCCCCCAGAAAATTTACTCCTTTCCTTATGCTGCCCCTATGGTACTATATTTCTTCCTCTTGTAGTTTATATCACAAGGGATTGTTATTACATGTTTATTTTCTTGCTAATGCAAATCTTACTGCGTCACTTTAAAACTCTTCATTACCCGGGATGAAGTCCTTCATTGTCCAGGCTCTTCTTGGCCCTCTCATCTCTTGTCTGCTGTCTCCCCATGCTCTGATCATACCAAGCATCTTGAATCCCCCCAGCATGTCATGCTGTTTCCAGTCTCTGTGCGTTTGCATGTAATTGATGGGTTTGCAAGTCTTTTCTCTCCAAGTGGGTTGCTTGCTCATTAAGGGCTGGGGCTCTGTTTTATGAATCTTTGCATTCATTGGTGCTTGCTGCATAATAGACTTTCAACATGATTGGATTTTAGTATATAGGACAGTGCACAAGAACTGGCAGTTTCTTGAGGAATCAAGGCCAAAGGGGACTCCCAAGAAAAAATTTAAAGGAAACTAATTTTGAATAAAGTTGGTGGAAAGTGGAAAGGAAAATGATATGTTAAAGGAAGTGGAGGAAATGGCAAGTGCTGAAGCTCCAAGAAGCACTCTTTCCATTGGCTTAGCTTGAGTGGGAGCTTAGAGGGGTTGTAAAATACAAAGGGAGTTCTCTTCTAACCCTTTTTGGTCGTAGGTCCTTGTTTTCTTTTCTAAGATGATGTAGATACTTAGGCTCCAAATACTATCTCTATCACATAAACTTTATCCAAGAAGAACACTAGTAGAAAGAAAAAGATAGATTATCGTATCCTTCATAGGCACAGAGAGCCAAACATACCTAGCCATTAGAGCTGACGCTTCTTATTTTATTTTATTCTTTAAGTTGCTTTCTGATTATAAAGATAATATAAGCTTTACTTAGAAAATTTGGAAAATTCACAAAAGCAGTAGTACAAAGGCATTGCCCCTACCAAGTCCCACTACCCCCATAACCGAGAAAGGCTCGGTTAGCACATGGTTTGGCACCCCATTCCTGACTAATTGTAGGCCCTGACCCTGAGCCAGTGATTTACATTCCTTATCTGTGAAATACCTATCTCAATAAAATAACAATAGGAAGCACTTGACTTAGTACCTGGCACATAACAGCTACAGTTTATTTGCTGTGTGCTTGCTATCTTTACCACCAGTTAGTCTTTTTATGTATTTTCCTTTCAGCTTTTTTTCACTTCTTACAAAATTGGGATGAAAGTAAATATACAATTGTGTGTTGTGCCTTTTTAAAAAATTTGGTGTACTATCCTGATCATATTCATACATTTATTAAATATTCTTAGGAAACATGATTTTAAAAGCCTACGTAATATTCCATTTTGTACATATACTGTAGTTTATCCATTTCCATATTGTTGGCGCTTCATGCATTTTCAATTTTAACTCTTTATGAATTGTTTTCTATACACATTTCTGATCACCTTGTTTCCTTAGGATAGATATTTAGAAGTGAAACTATTGGATTGAAAAAATGCTTTTTAGGCTTTTACCAAATAGTGAACTGAAAGACCTTTTAAGTCATTTTTCTAGGATGGCTCTGGAAATAAAGTTCTGAAAATGGTTCTCTCGCACAGGATGCTCACAGGGTAGAGATCTTTTAGGAAACGGGGCTTAACTTTGACTTTAAGAAAATGCTTTCCCATGATAGATTTGAAGTCAGGTGATGTGTATGGCTGGTTTCCTTTACACTGATTTATGCGGAATTATCCCAACATTAAAATTATTGCTCACACTTGGGTATTAGTCATGTCATGCAGGGAGTGTCTTTACAAAGGCGCTAATTTGTAGAGCGTATGTTTCTTCTTAAAGTCACCTTTCCCAGAGCTGCCTGTGTGTATGGTTGGAATGTACAGGGTCAGCAGGTGATTTTCACCAGCAGAGTGGATGGTGTCTGGCAGGTCCCAGTGAGTGGCGCATGCTGAGGCAGAGAGGCCTTCAGGCGGCAGCACACTCAGCCCCTTCTTTTTCTCTCTGGTTTATGGCATTGAGTGTTTTGGCTAGTAGTACATGTGCATGACTATAGTATGGGAATAC
>PVKH010021064.1:0-14430 GCA_004027955.1 Chaetophractus vellerosus | reverse complement strand
TAAATAAATAAATAGATAAATAGATAAATAGATAAATAATGAAGGCAAGTTTAAAATATTAACAGATAAACAGAAACTGAGAGAGTTTGTAACCAAAAGACCCACTTTGCAGGAAATATTAAAGGATGTGCTACAGCCTGAAAAGAAAAGACAGTCAAGAGAGGCCTGGAAGAGAGTCTAGAAATGAAGATTATATGTATAAAAGTAATTAACAGTGTCAAAAGAGTGGTGAATATAAACATGACAGATAAAAGCCAAATATTTAGGAAAAAACTTAACCAAATATGTAAAGTACTTGTATTCAGAAAACTACAACTCATAGTTAAAAGAACTTTTTAAAAGTCCTAAATAACTGGAAGAATATCCCATGCTCACAGATTGGAAGACTAAATATCATTAAGATGTCAATTCTACTCAAATTGATATACAGATTCAATGCAATCCCGATAAAAATTCCACCAGCATTTTTTAAGTAAATGGAAAACATGATTATCAAGTCTATTTGGAATGGTAAGGGGTCCTGAATAGCCAGAAACATCTTAAAAAGGAAAAGCAAAGTCGAAGGACTCTCATTTCTGGACTTTAAATCATATTAACAAACTACAGTGGTAAAAACAGCATGTACTGGCATAAAGACAGACACATAGACCAATACAACGAATTGATGGTTCAGAAATAGACACTCACATCTAGAGTCAAGAGATTTTTGACAAAGCTGTCAAACTCACCCAGCTCAGGCAGAACAGTTGATTCAAAAATGATGTTGAGAAAACTGGATATCCATAGCAAAAGAAGGAAAGAGGTCCCCTATCTCACACCTTATACAAAAATTAACTCAAAATGAATAAAAAACCTAAATATAAAAGCAAGAACCACAAAAATACTAGAAGAAAATGTAGGAAAATATCTTCAAGACCTAGTGGTAGGTGGTGGATTCTTAAAGGAGATAAGAGGGAGACTGAGATGGACTACTGATATTGTACGTAGAAGTTTTAATTAGCTTTACTGTAAAGGTTTGGAAATGTACAGAATTGATGGTAACATATTATAGTGAGTAACAGCTGGTTTATAAATGGGGATGTGGCTGAAAATGGAAGTCTAGGGATGTAAATGCCAATTGACAGAAAGTTAGAGAATAATCTAGGGACTGAATAGCACAGTAAACCTAGAAGTAGATGAGAATTGTGGTGGATAGCACAGATGCAAGTATGTCCTTTGTGTGCTAGAGCAGATATACATCACTGTTGCAGCATGGTGAGAATGTGGAGAGACATGGGAAAAATATAACTGGAGTGACTTATGGACTGTGGTTAACAGTAATAATGTAATATTCTTGCATCTATCCCAAAGATGTACTGTGTTGATGATGGGGGAGTATGGAGAATGTGTGCCCGATGTACACTATGGACATGGTAATGTTTGGATGATATTATCTCATAATCTGTGGCAAATATTCCACCACTGTGTGGTGTGTTAATAGAGAGGTGCTGTTTGGGAATTCTTCACATGTGCATGATTGTTTTATAAGTTAACAACTTCTGTCATAAAGATATATTTGAAAAATGATAATAGGGTGGTTTGGGGGGGAAATACACCAAATGTAAGATAAGGACTATAATCAGCAGTAAGGGTTTGACGATATTCTTTCATAACTTGTAACAAATGTCTCACGACAATGCAAGCTGTTGGTGGAGGGTTGATTTATGATGTTATGAATGTTTGCTGTGTAAGTTCACAACTTTTACTATACACTTATTGTTTATGTATGTTCATGTATAAATGATATAAATAATAATAATAGGGTGAGTTGGGGGAAAATACTTTGATTAGTATTAATGTTTTGAAGATGCTCTTTAATCATGTTAAAAATGTTTCACAGCAATGCAAGGTATTTGTGGTAGGGTGAGGTGTGAGAGCCCTGTAAGATGTTATGTATGTTTGTTTTGTACGGACACAACAATTGCTATACACTTAGTGTTTATGTATGTTTGTGTATGAGTGATATACTTCAATATTTTTTTAAAAAGTAAATTAATGTAACCTTCCTAAATAGGCTAAATAAGAAAAATCATATGATCATATAAATTGATATAGCAACAATGATTTGAAAACCCAACAGCAATTCATCATTCATCAGGGTAGAGGGAAGTTCTTCAGCTTGATAACATCAAACATACTGGTGAGAAACTAGACCGTTTCCTGCTGAGACAAGGAACAACACAAAGATGCTCCCTCTCACCATTCCTATTCGACATCACACTGGAAATCCTAGCTACTTCAATTAGAGAAGAGAAAGTAATAAAAAGGTATACAGATTGGAAAAGAAAAGCCTATAACTATCTTTGTTCACAGATGATAATATTGTCTATGTAGAAAATCCCAAAGAATCAACAAAAACACTCTAAGAACTAATCAGCAATCACATTTAGGTCATGGAATATAAGTTCATTATATCAATTCAATTGATTTTCTTATTTATCAGTAAAGAATAATTAGAAATTGAAATTTAAAATACATTACAACCTACAACAGCAACAAAAAATGAAATGAGCATAAATCTAACAAAATATGTATAAGATCTATATGTGGAACACTATAAACCTCTGATAAAAATTAAAGATCTAAATAAATGGTGTGATAGTCCATGTTCATGAATTGAAAGTCTCAATATTGTGAAGATGTCAATTCTTCTCAACCTGATCTATAGATTCTAAGCAATGTCAATCAAAATACTAACAAGCTATTTCATAGATAGCAACAAATGAATTATAAGTTTATCTTGGCAAAAGACCCAGAATAGACAAAATAATACTGAAGAAAAAGAACAAAGTCATAGGACTGACACTTCCTTACTTCAAGACTTACTACAAAGCTACAGTAATTGAGACAACGTCATATTGACAAAAGAATAGACACACAGATCAGTGGAACAAAATAGAGAGTCTAGAAATAGACGTACACAAATACAGTCATCTCATCTTTGACAAAGGAACAAATCAATTCAGTAGAGAAAGGATAGTCTTTTCAAGAAATAGTGCTGGAACAATTGATGTCAGCATTCTGAACTTGAGCAGATTTCCCAAATGGAAATCCATGACCCATTGTCTTTCCTATGCCGGAAAATTCATAATCAAGTTTGCCCTGGGAAATCCAGGATGAGTTGGGCCTGTGACCAACTGGCTGCTGGGAGCAGGCTCGGAGGTTTTTTTCCATCATGAAGCTGGACGAGAAGTCACCCATGGCTGCCATGTTCTTTTAGCGCCAACCGTATTTCAAAAGGGTTTTGGAAGAAGTGAGTGACTCTAACACCCAAGTTAAATGAACATTTCTGAGTCTCCTTGCTCATTGTGTTTATAGCCTTGGAATAGAAGAATACTTGTATGAGTTCCTAAGTCAAAGGAGGAAATAGTTGTATTTTCAAGTAGCCTCCGCTATCTTTCACAAGCAGCTAAAGATAACCAGGGAACAATACTCTGGCTCTTAGAACATGATTCCAAGAAGACAGGTACAGACTGAAAACATCCTACCCCATGGGACTTTTGATACACCCCATACCAGGCTTAAAAGAAAGGAAAGGTAGGGAGAAATGCCATTTTAGTTCCAAGCATCATGCCTTGAAAAAGAAGCCCGTTCACATTTCCTTTCATTTGGCTTGCTGCAAGGGAGCCAAATTGAATATAATGAAAAGAAAATCACGTTTGTCTTATTCCCATTGACAACATGCTTTTTTTCTGCAGTCATATTCAATCTTAATTCTGGGTATTAATGGCTGACTTTAGTGTGGGTGTTAGTAAATAGCCAAGTTGCAAGGCAGTGGGATGGGTGTAGAGGGAAATAGGCTGAGGAGTTAAAGAACTAGGATGTTCCTTTTTATTAAACAACTACAGATATGAAGGAATAGATGGAACATGCTAGCTTCCTGCTTTGAAGCCTGTGTATATATATATGTGTGTGTGTATGTGTGCACATGAGTGTATTTATGTATGTGTGTATATGCATGTATGGATATATATGTGTGTACACATATATTTATGTGTATATATAAACATATTTATAAATGTAAAAAGATGCCGAATCTATGAATATCTCATGAAGAATGGTGTCTTTAATAAATGATGAAATAAATACACATAGAAATCAAACTAATAATGTTATACAAAATAGAGACATATTCAACATTCTGCAAATATTTTTTTAAAAAACATAGTCATTGAAATAAAAGGAAAATTCCATTGAGGTGATGAACCTGAATTTAACACAAAGAGAGAAATATTTGAAAAATAGCTCTGAGAAGTTTGCATATTGTTGCACATAGAGACAAAATATAAAAACACATGTAAGATATGACAAAAGACTTAGAGAAGAGATGGGAAGCCTACAGCATATATCTAATTGTTGATTTGGGAAAAAAGATAATGGACAAAATAGAAGAGGGATTATATTTCAGAAGAAAATGCTACAAGATTTTTCAGTATTGAATGAGACAATTTTTCAGACTGAAAGTTTAGGCTGATTATCAAGCATAAAATAAATATAAATAAATCCAATCATTTTGTCGTGAAACTTCAGGAGCTCAAAGATAGAAAGACAATCTTTAAAAGTATCAAAGAGAAAAGTCATCATAACTACAATGGAAAATCGATTACAGTGACAGCAGAATTTAGTAACACTAGATGTCAGAATAGAAGAGCATCTGAAGAAAATGCCCTAAAAGAAATATATTATCAGTTTAGAAATCTATATCCAGCCAAACTTTTATTCAAGAATTAAGGTTAAAATAATAACCTGTTGATTCACATAAGTACAAAAGGAAATTTTCCACCAATTGCCTTTCACAGAAAAAATGAATGCATATTTTTCAGTAAAAAGAAAAGTAAACATAGAAGTAGAGCAGAATAAAATAAATAATGACTAGCACAGAAATTGGTCAAATATGTAAATAATTCTAATTAATGTTTGAGGATAAATATTATAATGGTAACTTTTTAATAAAAATGTGCAATATTATAATATTCTACATTAAAATGATAAGGATGGCAAAAATACTCAGTGGTAAAGTGTGCTAAGCTTATTTGAAAGAGGGTGGATATACTTACAAGTGATTTTTAAAAAGCTATAGCTAAGAATGCACATTAGAAATATAAAGATAATAGGATAAGTATAGGAAAGTCAGGAATAGATTCAAACTGGAAAATGAGAAAAAATAAACATATGGTTAACAAAAAGAGAGAAAAAACATGAAATTAATATGAGAAATAAATGTAAAGATATTTAATTGCAGTAGATAAACCATTTTAATAGAAATTTTTAGTTTTTAAGGCACTTAGGCACATTTTGCACAACAAAATGGCACAGAAAGGTTGAAAAATGTATTGACATAAACATAACAGGAAAATACTGTCAAAATAAAAAATTGCCAGGAAATATTAATATCAATGAGAATTAAAGGAAAATATTAAGGAGATAAAGAAGGACACCAATATATAATAAATGAAAATCCAAGAATATTTAACAATAAAAACGTAAATGCACTTATCAGAATTTCCTAAAATCATATGAGGCAAAAAACTGACATAAGTGAAGAAGAAATAGATGGATTTACATCAATAATCAGTAGATTGATGCCAAGGCTGATTGCATCTACAATCAACAAAGGAGGTTGTCTTCAGCAATGAGGTGAGCCTCCTCCTCTAAGCAGTTGGAGGTTTTAAAGGGAGAACTGAGGATTTCATAGTCAGAAAGAATTTCTGCATTTTTTCAGCCAATCAGATTCTCTTGGGAAATATTTCACTTCATCAGAGTTTCCAGCTTGCAGCCTGCCCTATAGAGTTCAGACTTGTCAATCCCACCAGTCATGTGAGCCAATTCTTATAATAAATTTATCTATCATCTATCTATCTATCTATCTATCTATCTATCTATCTATCTGTTTGTATTAGTCAGGCAAAGGGGTGCCTTTGCAAATATACCAATAATTGGTTGGTCTTTATAAAGGGTATTTATTTGGGGTAGAAGCTTACAGTTACCAGGCCACAAAGCATAAGTTTCTTCCCTCACCAAAGGCCACGTGTTGGAGCAAGACAGCTGCTAATGTCTGCTAGGGTTCAGGTTTTTTGAGTTCCTCTCTTCCCAGGGCTGCAGCTGTAGACTATCAGGGGAACGGCTCACTTGTCTTCTCCTGGGGTGTCCTCTCCACCTACAGAACTGCTTCTCAAATCTGCTTCTTAAATCTGCTCCCTCTCTTTTTGGCCTTGCCTTTTATACTTGAGACCACTGAGGGGTGGGGCTCAAAACCCTACTGACGTGGCCCAGTCAACACCCTAATCATAACCCAATCATGTGCAGATGAACAGATCAGTTTACAAGCAATATCCAATATCGATTTTTGGAATTCATAATTATATCAAACTGGAACAATATATATCTAATTTGTTCTGGTTCTCTTAAACACACAGGAGCTGTTACAAAATTTGAATAGGTACTAAACTTCTAATAATTGATGACTTATAGTGTATTATCTCTGTCCAGAATACAAATAAATTAGTAATCACTAGGAAAAGATGGCCCCCAAAAGTCATATATATTTGGAAAGGAAATACTCCTAAATAATGTATTTCAGAGGAAAACACAATGGAAATTATAAAATATTTAGAACTCAATGACAACAAATGATCTACACATTAAATACTTGTGGGTTGTAGCATAAATGGAGCTAGATATCCATTATAGTAATAAAAGCACTTAAAAAAAGAATTATTAAAAATAAATGAGTTTAAGCCTTCAACTGAAGAAGCTAGAAAAAGAAAAATAGCATAAACCAAAAGATTGAAGGAGGAAAGGAGTTTAATATAAATAAAAGTATTCATTAGTAAAAATAGAGATATTAGAGATGATCCACAAATTAGAAGCTGATTCTTTGAAAATATTTGCAAAATATATGATCATGGCATAAGGTCATTCAAGAAAAGACAGGGAGAGAGAGAGAGGAAATAAGGAGAGCAAGTCAAAAATGATAAACAATCAGGATATGACCCCATAGCAGAGATTCTTTTTTGAAGTCTCATAAAATTAACATGAACAACATTTGCCAATAAATTTCACAATTTAAAGGAACAGGCAATATCATAGAAAAATAGAAATGACCAAAATTGACCTAAGAAGGAAAAGAAAAGTCAAATCACTTACAAAGCAATAACTCTTTAAGAATTAAAACGGTTGTTAGAAAAATTCCATTGTCTCTGCTCCCTCTTAAAATGACTACTTATTCAACTAATCATTCATTCAACAAATATTTACTGTGTTCCTGGGATTTGTCGGACACTGTTCTAGATACTTGGGTGCATCAGTAAACAAAAACAAAACAACAACAAAACTTTCATTATGAAGGTGAAATTCCAGTGTAGGGAGATAACAATAAAGAGCAAAAACAAATAAGCAATATTGTATGTTAGAAGGTGGTTAGACCATGGGAAAAATAGAACAGGGCAAGGGGACAGTGTGGGTGAGTTAGGGGAGGGAGGGGAAGTGGGGACATTTGAATTGAAGGTCAAGGTAGGGCTCCTTGAGAAAACAGGGGGCATTAGCCAGGCTGATAACTGGGACCAGAGCGTTCCAGGCAGAGGAAGGAGCGTGAGCGGAACCTGGGGGCAGGTTCCTTGAATACTCCAAGTACATCAAGTGGGCCAGTGACACTGGAGCAGAGCAAGCTGGGGTGGGGAGTGTGGAGTTGAAGATGAGGTCAAAATAGCAAAACAACTTTACCTGTAGATTTTCTCTAAACCCCAATGAAAAGATAATCTAAGTTCAAAGAACAGAAAAAGAGGTAAAAAAAAATACCCACCTTTTTTTATAAGACAGATTTAATCTTGACAACCAAATTAGATAAGTAGAGAACTAGATAATTACAGACCAATCACACTTATGAACATGGATAGAAAAATCTTAATATAATATTGGCAAATCACATCTAGCAGCGTGTCTAGATTTAATCTTGCCTGTGAAAAGATTTTCTTAAGAATGTAAGGCTGGTACAAGGTAAGAAAATCTTAATGCAATGTATTCATAAATTAAAGAATAAAATATATAATAATCTTCACTGACTCATTTTGATGATAGGGATAGCAGTCGTACAGGGACTTGCCGTCACCAAGGCTAGAATGGCTACTGACCTGTGGTGGTGTTTCCTGTTTTCATGGCTTGAAAACAGGAGCCATGGAACCAGGAATGGAAATGGGAGTGGCACGGCTCATTGACCACACCTAGTGATCAGGCACAACGTATTTGGTTTTCTTTCAAGTAGTTCTATTCCTCCTACTTAAGGGAGGAATGCTTTTTACCAGGATGTACAACAATTTTTCCAGGGAAGCAGAACTTGAGTGCCACCTGATCTGTTTTCACACTCCATGTCACTGGATGAACAAGAAGGAAAAAAATCAAAGTGTTGCCTGAGGTGAGTGACCCTGATTTATTAAAATAAAATAAGGTTGCTGTTTATAGAAGTCATTACATAAGTCTGCCCCCAACTATTAGGAGTACCTTCCTTCCAGGCATATAGCAGGACTGCATGTCTCTACATCTAGAGTTAGTCATGGCCTTGTTGGCCTTGTGACTTGTCCAAAGACACTGAAATGTGAGCAGAAGAATTAAGAGAGGAGAAGGGATTTGCTTTCCTTTCCATGCCTTCGGCAGGCAAATCTGTGTCAAGATGGAGCCTCTACAAGCCTGGGGCTCTGAGGAACCACAATGAGCAGATACCCCTGCAGACTCAGGTTGGCCCTAGAACATAAGCAAGAAATAAACTTTTAAAAAGTGGTTGTTTCTTTCTGTGGCATAAAATAGTCCATCTTGAAAAACAGACTGCTATAAAATGGGTGCAGAGGGTAACCCAGGAAGTACACTTATGTCCTTCCTATTGGTGGAAGATAATAGAAAGTTATAGCAACACCATATCTGCAAGACCACCAAGGACTCAGAGCTCTAGGAACTAAGTTCAATTATCCTATTTGGTAAAGAACTCATGCCAGGCAAGTGGTGTGATGCTCCCTCTGAAGTGGGTGGAGAAGAATCTGTCCCCTGCCTCTCTGCTGGGTTCTGATGGCCCCAGAGGTTCCTTGGCTTTAGACGCACCTGCATCGGTTGTCACATACATGGCTGGCTTCTCTCTAGGTCTGCCTGTGTCTCCTCTCCCATTCTGATAAGGATACCAAGGTCCACCTTTCTCTTGTATGGCCTCATTTTAACTTGCCTAATTCCATGTGTAATGACCCTATTTTCAAATAAGTTCATGTTTTAAGGTATTTAGGATTGGGACTTTAACATATCTGGGGAACACGATTCTATCCATTACAGGCTGTGTGCTAGTTAAGATTATACTTTAATCCATATTTATGAAATATCAATAAGTGTTCATGATGGAATTAGATGAATTGGCATTATGCAGAGATCCTGAATTTTGAGCTGAATGGAGTAACTGATCAAACTTTTGGAAGAAGATGACTAGTTTTGGTTTTTTTAATTAAATTAAAAATTTTTTTGCACATTCCTAAATACACAATTTTATTTGCTGTATTCAGGGGGAATCGTAGGCATTAAACTTTAAGCTGATAAAATATGGATACCTAAAAATATATAAAAGTATAAATATCCCCTTGGAATAAATTTTAGTGAATTAAGTATTAATATATTTAAATATAAAAACTGCAAGCCTACCAATCTTGTCAAGACCCTAAATCAAATAGTGCTAAGGGGCCAGCGGCTTCCCCCAGGGAGCCCACAGCCAGGAAGCAGAACTCCCTCCCTCCCACTGTGTCACTGGGGGAGAACGGGGTAAGCTGTGGTCCACAAGGGCTTTCTAGAAAGGTTTTTAATAAACTGTTTAAGTCAAATACTTAATAACAGACAACAGACCTTACACAAAGGAGGAGCTAAGTCCCAGGCATTTTAGAATTTGGCTAAGGAAAAGGGGACACAGGCAAGAAGTATCTGGAAGGATTTGAAACTAGACAGAGTGGGAGCCTCTGACCTACTTACCAGCAGCCCCAGAGGTCAGTTTGCACAGCTCCTGTCAGGAAAGCCAGAGTTCAAGAAGGAAAGATGCTGCATCTCACAGCACTGACAGTCCCTGCCACCAGCCCAGTTAAATCTACATTCAAAGCATGGAAACAGCAGTTTTTAGAGAAACCCTAGTGGTTTTGATGTCACATCAGGTGAGCAGAGCCTGTGCAGGGCGTGTAGGGTCTCAAACATGCAAAAGATATTAGAAAGAACTGCATAGTTAAAGAAAACGAAAGGGGAGGCGAGAAATAAGGAGTCAGGGTGTGTATAAACATCCTGCATTTCCAACAGGATCCAGAGTTTCAGCTCAAGGGGCCAGGCAGACCACCCTCCCTGCCCTAGATGCAGCTAGGAACCCAGCAAAGACACCAAAAGATGCCAGCACCAGCCAGTTCATGGGACAAGGCAAAACTTCTATCTCACTTCAAATTATTTAACAGAGCCCATCTGTGGTAGTTTGATATTGTTTATGAATTCCAAAAATAGATATTGGATTATGTTTGTAAACTGGTCTGTCCCTCTGGGGCATATTAGATTATATTGGATTCAAAGGTTTCACTTTTACTTGATTAAATAATGATTAAGGCTTTGATTGGGCCACAGCAGTAGGAAGTTGCATCCCCACTCAACTGCTCGGGAGAGAAGGGAATTTGGAGTTTTGAGCTGGAGCCTGGGAAGTAAGCACATAGAGAAGCAGATATGTGAGGAAAGAGAGAGGACCTGGGAAGAGAGTTCACAGCTGACCTGGGGGAGAGAGGACAGCAGGTGAGCCCAGAAAGAATTGAGCCCTGGGAGAGAGATGAGACTAATCCCAACCTGTAGCTGATATTGGAAGAAGCTGGGACCATGGAGGAAGAGGAAGGCTGAACGTCGGCAGCCATCTTGCTCCAACATGTGGCAACAGACTTTGGTGAGGGAAGTAACTTAACACTTTAATGGCCTGGTAACTGTAAGTTTCTATCCCAAATAAATAGCCTTTATAAAAGCCAACAGATTTCTAGTATTTTACACCAGCACCCCTTTGGCTGACTAATACACCACCTAAAATGGATTCTAGGCATTTCTAAAAAGTAAAAACATTTGGCGATCTATCCACACTTGGAAAAAGGGATACAAAATTCTCTTTCCTGGAAAATACAAATTGAGAAAGCTTGGTGTGGTGGTTTGGAGCTGTGTGTCCCCCCAGAAAAACATGTTCTTAAACTTAATCCATTCCTGTGGGTGTGAACCCCTTTGGATGTAGGACCTTTTGAGGAGGATACTCCAGTTACAGTGTGGCCTGGCTCAACCAGGGTGGGTCTCAGTCCTGGTACTGGCATTCTTGACAAGCAGAATGAAATTCAGACCCTGAGAGGGAGACGCCACAGAGGGAGTAGCGGGAAGCTGAAATCAACAGGGCCCGGGAGAGAAGGGGAAACCAGGAGAGGCTGCCAGGGCTTTGCCATGTGGCAGAAGAACAAGGACAAGGAGCTCTGCAGCCAGCCTCAGGACGCTGGTAGAAAGCATCGCCTTGATTTGGACTTCTCCTAGCCTCAAAACGTGAGCAAGTAAATTCCCATTATTTTAGCCAACACATTGCAGGGTATATGCTTGAGCAGCCCAGGAAACTAAAGCACTTGGCTTCTCCCAGCACCCCAGTTTGAAGATCGGACCAGGATGGGAGTGTGACCGTGAACAGTCCTGGGATGCAAAGGCCATGGGGACAGCAGGGAGGCGCCGAGGTTACAGAGAAACTGCCAGTCAATGCGACCTGGGAAGGAAATGCAGGCTTCCCCCAGGGAGGCCCAGCCGCTTGTTTAAGGACTCGGAAGTGCAGCACCAAGACTGCTGCTCTTTAAGTCTTGTTCAGCAATTTAAAACCAGGTAATCAGACTGGGATCATCCTGCCGCAGCCCAGGGTGACACTCGGACAAAGCCCCACGTGCTCTTCCTGGCAGTCTAATCCACCGGAAGTGCCCAGGAGAAGGCCTGTTCTCCAGTCTGGTGGGTTGACATCTGAAAAGTGAAAGTTACATTTGTACTTTTTCCCCCATTTTCCTTCCTTTATTAGAGAGGTTTGTGGGTTTAAAGAATACTCATGCATAAAGTGCAAGATTCCCATACCCCATCCTATCACCTACATCTAGCATGGGCATGGAACATTTGTGACAACTGATGATGCACATTTTTATAATTGTACTGTTAATTAAAGTATTAAAGCCCATGATTTAACTTTGCGTTCACTGTCTGCATAGTGTAGTTCCAGGAATTTTTTTTTTAATTGTATTCTGTTCCTATATATATATAATCTAACATTTGTACAAAATTAACTGGGAATTTTAGATACAATGAATATCCGGTAGGGTCTGTAAACTAGGACTTTGCAATGTATGAATTTGTTTAAAAATATAAACGAACATTATGAATAAAAACAGAATAACAACCTCAATAAACTCTTAAGTTAAATCACTGAATTAATTATATTATTTTTATTCTTCAAATGGCTGTGGCGTCATGGGGGGAAAGGCAACTGTTGAACTCAGAGTTAGGGAATCTGCACTGAGTTCTTTTTGGAAGTTGTGAGACCTTAATCTGGTTACCCTTTCTGAGCCTCAGTGTAGTTATTGAAACCAAGGGGTCATAATAACGTGAGGTGCTATGTTTGCAAAGTGTAAGGCATTGTAAAAAATAGCAGGAGTTACTATACAATACGAGTTTCCTTTGAGAGTTTCCACTCAGAACGCCTTCTTTAATTTTCCATCTTTATTTATTTTTAGTCCAGGTCATGCACATGGTTGTGAGCATGACAAGCCAGCAGGAGTCTGAAGCTCCATTGCTCCGTTTCTGAGTTTCTCCATCATAGTAATTTTTAAATCTCTCCCTGCAGCTCTCTTCCCCTTTCTTTTGCCCTGAAGAGCGTGCACTTTTCTCTCTTCCTTATCCTCTGTGGATTTCGACTTCTGAATCCATTTGTGATTTAAGAAACTATGTTTTCCCTAAGGAAACACTGAAATGTCTAAAGGATCATCCACTTTCTCTCAGTATTGCCAGGAAGAGAATACGCCCCAAAGAACCCCTCTCTGGCCTGCCCTTCTTGGGAACTGCTATCTGCAGGTCACTAGTTCCAAGTTCTGGCTACAGCTTGGTCCCGGGGACCCTAAGACAAAGGCCAGCAGCAGCAAGATTGGTGGTTCCTCCCAAACCAAATCCATATTGTTCAGATTACAACAAATTTTAGCAATCTTTTCATTGATGTAAATAATACAGTCCCTTAAGTTCAGTAAATTTGTAATTTTCACATGAAGTGTGTCCCAGGTTGACTGAAACCCATAAGGAGACTTTTGAAACCAAACTGGTTGGGGCCGGCTGTATAGCCCAGTGGATAGGGTGCCAGTTCACCACATGGGAGGCCCCGGGTTCGGTTCCCGGGGACCTCTCCAAGCGGGCAGACGGCCTTGAGAAAGGCAAGCCACTGTGGGCAAGGCAAAAAGCCACCATGGGCAGGGCGGAGCCGCCACGGGCAGGGCAAGTCACCCGTGAATCACAGAGCCAAGCAGCCCACAAAATACGGAGCTGTACCACCCACGAAACATGGAGCTGTGCTGCCCAGCAAAACACAGAGCTGAGCCGCCCATGAAACAGAATGGAGCCACCCACGAGCAGGGCGAGCAGCCTGCGCGGAGGGCTGACTTGGCATGTCACAGCAAAAATGGGGGGAGACAAGAAGTAGACATAGAAGAACACAGATAAAATGAACACACAGCAAGAGCAAGCAGAAGGGGGGGGCATGTAATAAAAATAAATAAATAAATAAATATGAAAACCTATTAAAAAAAAAAAGAAACCAAACTGGTTATTGCTTCTCTCCATGCATGGAAGATGGAAGCCCCAGTCAGGGGAAGCTCTGGGAAGGCATCTCAGCTCCTGCCATACCTGGCAGCAGTCTGGGAGCACAGCAGAGCTCTCAGAAGAGGGTGAGGTTTGCATGATGGGTACTTTTAACTCATTGTGAGCCAGAGTAGCCCAGCATGGCTTCATTATTTTGTTTAAAGCAGCATTGCATGAACTATATTCCATAGAATAATAAACACATTGGATGTTCTGTGGAAAAAGGTGCTCCCTCTGGAGCATCACAGTATAGGTTAACATAGAAAAAAAAATCTATTAAAAATTCCTCCCTTTAACAAATCTATTCAGCTTGATTTATCTACTATTCTTCAAATGTATTTGATCCAGGAACCAAACTTTTCAGCATTTCCAAAGGAAATATTTTGGAAATGCCATTTGCTCTCACTGCCCACATATGGCAGTCATATTAAAATATAGTTGTTAAAAAATTACTTATTTTTCAGTAAGCTACCCACGAATTATGTGTATATCTCTTTCTACCCATGAAAA
>PVKH010021063.1:0-14426 GCA_004027955.1 Chaetophractus vellerosus | reverse complement strand
AAATCTTTAAAAAAAAAAAAAGGGGGGAACATTGATTAGATCACTTGATTAGATTGCTTTAGGGCTTTTGATTATATCAGTGAGGCATGACTTAGGATCTCTGCCCTCCTGATGGGTCTTCTATAAACTGAGAAGACAGGGGCCGGCCATATAGCCCAGTGGATAGGGCGCCAGCATACCACATGGGAGGCCCCGGGTTCGGTTCCCGGGGACCTCTCCCAGCGGGCAGACCGCCTTGAGAATGGCAAGCCACCATGGGCGGGCCAGAGCCGCCGTGGGCAGGGCAAAAAGCTGCCACGGACAGGGCAAAGCCGCCACGGGCAGGGCAGGTCGCCCGTGAATGGAGCGCAGCCAGCCACCCGCGAACTGAAGCAAGAGCCGGCCGTGACGGAAGCAGAAGCCGCCCACAAGCGGGGAAAGCCGCGCCTGCGCAGTGACTGGTCTCGGCGCGTCGCCGCAACGGGGGGGAGGGGAGATATGTAATAAAATAAAATAAATCTAAAAAAAAAAAATAAACTGAGAAGACAGAGAGAGAGAGAGAGACAAGAGACACAGAAAAGGGAGCTCTGCCATTTTGACCTGCTCATGTAAGAGAGAGGACTCCAGGTTTGCCTAAAGCTGCAGAAAGACAGAGAAGACCCAAGAGGCTCAAGGAGTTGAGGCCCAGAGGGATGCCTGATCATCCACAGCTGAGCTCCAGGAGAAAGTAGAGCGAGACCAGTACACCTGCCATCTTGCCTCACCATCTGGCAGGACTCCAGGAGCTCCTAGCAGTTGACCTTTGGTGAGAAGGCTTCACTGATGATGCCTTGATTTGGACATTTTTCACAGCCTCAAAACTATAAGCTTTTATGCCCAAATAAATCCCCTTTGTGAAAACTAACCCATTTCTGGTATTTTTGCATTGGCAGCCTTTGGCAGTAGCTGGAGAAGGTTCAACTCTCTGGCTCCTTTCCCATTTCCTGATCTTAACTTGGGAAAAGCAATAATTTTTCCTCCTAGTAAGACTTTGCCACAAAATATCTTTTCTCTCCATTAATAAAACCACACAGGATACCAAGCAGTCCTGTGACTATTCTTAAGTCTGTCTCATATTGACAGAAGTTACCACCCATGTTTCTCATGATTCAGCATACACCTGGTTTCCTTCTAAAGTAGCCAATATTAGTGTTTCCCCCAGAAGCTATATTATCAATGTCATAGTGGTTTCCACAATTTTGGCCAAAAATTAAATGAAATTGCCAAATCATCAAGAAAATCCCCCTACATTATATATCCCACAATTTGGAAGTCATAGTCATAATAAGGATGTACTCCTGGTTCAGTTATGTCCCTTAATTCAAATAATATTGGGCAAGACCCCAAATGAAACACAGATGTAAAATAAGGAACTTGGAGATCTGATTAAACTTGTGACAAAAAAAAAAAACAAAAAACAATTCCATAACATCATGAAAACCAGAATTCTCCCCACAATTCCTTGTATGTCAGAACTAGCTTCATTGGGCTTCTGCCTCTGCAGGAAGCCCAATCTGCTCACTAGTTTCTACAAAAACCTACTTACTCCCAAACATTTTTTTTTTAGTTTAGAACCTTGAGGGAGATTTGGGGATATTTTCCTGAAGAAGGATCATACTCTGCTCCTCTCTACCTCTTTCTCTTCTCCCTCCCTCCCTCCCTCCCTCTCTGCAGAAACAATCTTTCCCTTGTCCTCTATGGAACATTTTTGTCTGCAGTCAGGACCCCTGGCTGAAAGAAGAAAGTGAATTCAATATTAGACCTCTGATACTAGAGATGATTATGGGACAGCCAGATTGGGCTGTCCTGCTGCCAACTGAATGTCAGTTCAAAATCATTTTCAATATCTGCCTTCTTCCAGAAACTTTCCATGATCAATTATACCTTATTCATTGCACCAGAAATCTTACTCCCGAATTCTTTTGTCCTCAGCTTGCCCTTTTCATTTTTAAATAGTCTCATTAATATTCTTCAGTTAATTTCATAAGTGTAGTTCTGATATCACCAAATAGATTATAAACTCAAAATTACCAACTCGAACTTTTTCTTTTTCATTCTCCCTATAATTTCTATTACCGTAATGTGCTGCATTCAATCAGTAAATGTTGTCAACTGGGTGACTTACTAACTAGAGAAGTCTGCTGTTAGTGTGTTGCATGTGATGTGCTTCAAGAATTCTGAAGTTGTATGTTGAAGGAACACTTAAGAGAAGAGAGAGTTCTATACTAAGAAGTTTTGGGTTCAGAAAAGGCTAAAGAGAAGACATCAAGGAGAGAAATAGAAGAGAGGAAAAAGAATGCGGATGAATAGGCAGAAAAAAAATGGGCCTCTTGAAGAGGAAATGAGGGCATGTGGTAGATTAGTGGGGGGAAACTGAGCCTCTCCAATGGAAGTACACAAGGGAGGGAGGAGGAAGTTTCCTGGCCCAAATCCTTTCAGCAGGAACCAGTAAGCAGAAACCCTTGATTGGTCATTAAACTTGAATCTATCGTGTTGAACCATATGACATTGCTGATATCAACTATTTTTCAGTTATGAAAATAACAAATGTCATATAAATCAACCATACTTAAATAATCCAGCAATTCAGTGGATGATTACTCAACTTGAGGATGGTGGGAAATAATTGTTTGAGACATGATTCATTTACTTACTTTTTTTTCCTTGTAGTTTTAAGTTAATGAAAACACAATCAGAGTTTAAAGTTACCACTAAAACATGATCAAATTAACTATATTTTTCTTTACATCTTTAGTATTTATATGTGTATGTTCAAACACATACTTTATATTAAATATGTATTTTTTAATTATGAAACCAAATATGCTATATGTCAGTCCCATTAATTTTCAAACAAGTAGCTATTAGGACGACCAGAAAACTTGTTTTTTTTAATTTGTATATATATTCCACAATATACCCACAGTCTATGGAGTAGAGTAGAAAAGATGTTGTCATCCAGCTGAGTGCTATGTCAGATATCTTTTCTAAAATGAAAATAAGGAGTCAGGAGTTATAAAGACTAGCCGTAGGAAAACTAATAGTTGAACTCTATAATTGAATGGAAACACAACACTTATCAGAGGAAAATATTTCCCATGGAAGCATAGACATTATTATTCTTCAACACAGCTCATTAAAAGAATGGGATTCTGTGCCAGTGAGTATAAAGTATAATAATACTACAACGATATATATGGCTGCCTTGAGAATTTCTGTTTTGTAACGTTACTTGCTCCAAGAAATGACAAATTGAAGTTTAACAAATATAATAATGTTTAGTCTTTGTTTATATCTTCTTTAAAAAAAGAAAAAAGAAAGAATAGAAACTTCACAGTTGGGAATAAAAAAGACCTTGTGGATATGGGTTTTACTGCAAGCTCTGCATCTGAGTTAAATATGTTAATGCTAAATTCACCCACCAAGATCAAAACTACAAAACTCTTCCAGCTGCAGCATTTATGGCTCCAGGTTTTGTTTCAGAAAGTAGGAAATATGTTCCAGCATTATGATCTTATTTCTCTGTCTTGCCTGTTGCAAGCATAGACACAGTCTGCTCTTTTAATACTATGGAAATGTTCAACGGGCATTGTTTTTCTCACAACTATGGAAATACCTGCTTCCAAATTAATTTATAATCTATTTTACACCTATGGCTGCAAGCCACAGTCTAGTTTATTTTTTTAAGTATTTTGGTAAATCATATAAGAAAGTTTATAATATCTGCTTCTTCTCTTTTCTTTTCATTATGACATAATATTGGCTTTTACACATTTCATTTTATGTCCAGCTTTTTAAGATGCTAATAATATGTAAAGAAATGTGATATGTCAGATTATATGTAAAGCTTTTTCTGAGTCTTTCAAATCATATCCCAATGCAAATATTGTACACTACATATACTTTTCTTGAATCTTGGTTCCAGTTTCTCTTAATTTCTCTTATTATTTGGCCAGACTAAACCATTCAGTTAAGTATCTGTGGATTTGCTTTAACAAAGAAAGCAAGCAACCTGAATGTGCCCTTAATTTAACTAACTTCAAATATAAAGGATTTATTTCTGTAAAAATATTTATTTCCCCTTAGGTTTTATAGTAAGGTAAAAGGAAAAGGTGTTTAATATGTCCCAGATGATGCTATGGAAGATAGATTATGAAAAATCAATTTAACTGCTGTTTCCTTGGCTTTACTTTATTCTATTTATCAATTATAGGGACACAGAATTTCATGACTGACTAAAACAATATTTAAGCCATGCTAAGTATTATACTGAGACTGGTATTGGGTGATATATACTAATATTTAAATTATTTTATGAAAATAATCATTCCTGTCTCACAATAAAGAAACGCAAAACTGAATCAACTTTAGTCAAAAACAGGCAACTAAAATCAATGGCATCATATGGTCCTCAAATGTCTCTCATTACTAGTTCAAGGATGGTGATATTATACTTACTATATAGAGAAAAATAAAAAATGTTAAAGTTGAAAAATATTTACTTCCTTTTAGTCTGAACTTTAGAAAGGAAAGAGCAGAGTAGAGGGTGGGAATAGAAGAATTCGCTTCATATAGCAAAGCTTGAGCTTGCAAGACTAGGTTAACCATTCCAGGTTCCCAAACTGGGCGTGGTAATTTAAGAGCATCAAAAGTAAAGATGAGCATTTGCTCCTTTCCTTACTGAAACATGGTCTATGTAAAGTAAGGATAGAAACAAATATTTTCAGCCTCTAAGAACTGCCTGTGACATTGTTATAAGATAAGGAGCATTTGTTACAACCCTGCCATCATTTGGGGTGATTTTAATTCCCCTGCAAGTTAATGAATAGGACAAAGAGGCAGTAAATTAATTTTCTAAATTGGTGCCTTAAGGGCTATTGACCAATGTTAGTTCATTTTTTTCTTGCTAAACTTCCATGCAATAGAACACATATTGATTTTACAAGAGATTTTAAGTTTTATCTAATGTGAGATGTAGGTCACAATAATTCAAACGTCTCATTGAGTTATGTTGTTGCTTCACTCTTGTTTATCATACTAGCCTGCAAGTTTACACAAGAATGTCATCGGTGGAATGCCTTCTACAATTCACAGGCTAAGACTGATAATTCAACCCATGTGAGTCCTAGAACATTCTCTGCTTCCTTTGTCTATCTAAGTAAGCTTTTTAATTAAAAATAAAAAGATTCTAATGCAGAGAAAACAAATAACAAACACATTAGTAGCCTTGACTTTATCTGAAGGGATTAGTAACATTGCCCTGTAAAGTGATGAAAAGTCATTGCCTGAATGGGAAGTGATTCCCTTAAGATGTTAGTATTCGTAGTCTGTGTATTTACTCTTTGTTTTATGTATTATATTTGCTTACTGTTTTCTCCTCTCTAAAGAGCCTTCACTCCTTGCCACATTGGTGTTGTTCGTGCTAGATTGTAAAACTTCAAGATCGGGGGCTATGGCATAGACAGAAAAAACTGCTTTGCAGAAAGTGGTTAAATTGGTTAGTTGCAAAATAAACACTTCTACGTAGTCTTTATTACTCATAAATACTTATGACTTGGGGCATTATCATTTTAATAGTTCATTTGGTGTTCAGAGGAAAGTTAATCTTTCTTTGGTTACCCGTATATGGGTCACAATATGGCTCATTGCTTTTTCAATCAGCAATCTTCCATACATTGCTTTGCAGAATGTCTTAAGACATTCTCAGAGGATGATTAAGACTGTGCCTACAGGAAGACACTATTCATGAGCTATACCTTTCAATTATCACTAATACAGAACATCCTGAAGGACCAAGTTCCTTTCCTGCACTCCCTCCCTTTTTAACACTGATGACATAGTGAAAACTGCCCTTTCCTCTCTGGGTCTTCCTCCAGCTCCCAGGAATCCTAAAAATGAAGGTCCTCCAGAGTATACTCCTCAGGCTTTCATCCTTCCTCCCTCTTTAAGGGTCCTCCCAAAATTAAAGCTTCAATTACCACAGCTGTGCTGGTGGCTCCTAAATCTGAATTTCAAATTCTAACAAACCATAAGAATTCTTGGCCTACATTTTCCAGAAAATATTGCCACTGATGTGTGTGACACTCTCTCTCCCTGACAACCACCTCCTTTCCATACTCTACTTCAATTGTTTATCACTGTAGCCCCTTGCCTATCCTAACTCATTATTCCCTTTCTCTGCTTAGTTTTCTTCAAAGAATTTAGCACCAGCTACAATGCTATATATTTTACTTGTTAATGTTTTTTAACGTTTCTTTCCAACTTGAATGTAGACTCCACAAGGTCAGGAAGTTTTCAGTGTTATTGTTCATTATTTCCCAGTTCCTAGAACATAGTAGATACTCAATAAATATTTCTTGTCAAAGTGAAAGAATAAATGGATAAAGAATAAAGCCATAATGCTCCAAGACCCCCAGACCAGAAAAATTAAAATTGTATTTGAATCTAGTCTCACATCTGTCCTGCACATCTAATCAAAGACCTATGACTCATCCTTTCAACATTTCCTCTCCACCAAGCTGAAACCCTAAACACCTCATACACGGATTTAAAACAAAAGTCTCCAGGGGCTCTCTGCTTCAATTACTTCCTCCAGATGAATCTTTCTAAAACCCTAGTTTTCACCACTACACAGAATCTACCTGTTATCTTTTGTAAATTACATACAAACTCATTGATCTAACTCAGGGGTTCTTAACATTTTCTGTTCCATGGACCCCTTTGCCAGTCAGGTGAAAACCATGGACACCTTACTAAGTTGACACTATACTGTGTATTATTTAATAAATAAATCACCCCCGCAACAACATGTCCCTACAAGAATATTTTTTTGAATTTCAATTCAAGCTCATGGACCCCTTGTTAAGAACCCCTGATCTAACTTCTAAAACCTTCCAAAACCTGGCCCCATTTTACAGATACATTCTAATTCCCAGTTACTACTTGTGGCAGTTTGAGATCATTCATGAATCCCAAAAAAAAGAGAAAGATTATGCTTGTAAACTAATCTATTCCTCTGGGTATGATACCCTTTGATTGTATTAAACTGAAGGAGATTTCCCAGTTTTTTCACTGTGGTTTCAACCATGTACCCACATGTTTTAAAGTCTGGTAGTGTGATACCTCTGATTTCGTTTTTATTTTTCAATATGCCTTTTGCTATTCAGGAACCCTGGCCTTCCAAATAAATTTCAGAGTTAGCTTTTCCAATTCAGTAAATAAATAAAAAAATTCAGTGAGGGATCTCTGATTAAGTTTACTTGATAAAATCAATTTAGGACTTCTGATTGGGCAAATCAGTAAGGCATAACTCAGGTTGAGTCCCTGCCCCCTTTGTGGGCTGATATAAATGGACACCCACGCAAGAAGACACACAGGAAGGGAGAGAGTTCTGTCATTTTTGATCCTGGGGCCCCAAGGAAAGATGAGCTATTTGCCTTACAGCTTACAGCTGGCCTTGGGAAGAGAGCCCAAACTGATATAGGAAGATCTGAGAGACAAGCCCTATGCCAGCCTGGAGCTGAGATGGGAAGAAGCTAGGCTCATGGAGCCTCAAGAGGAAGAGGAAGAGGAAGAGGAAGAGGAAGACCAGAGAGGAAGGTTGAAACCCAGCAGAGATCGCCCGCCATCTTACTTCAACACATGGCAGCTGACTTTGGTGAGAAAGTACCTCTTATGGTACCTTGAGTTGGACTTTCCACAGCCTTCGGACTGTAAGCTTTTACCCCAAATAAATACCTTTTATAAAAGCCAACAGATTCCTGGTACTTTGCTTTGGCACCCCTTTGGCAAACTAATATACTACTCATCACTCTTCTGTCTCTTCCACTTAGGCAGAACTTCTGACCAGACCCCTAATATACAATATTCATTCCTACCTCTATGCCTTTACTTTGGATATTTCCACTGACTAAAATGTCCTTCCTTCTCTCCACCTATTCAAATCCTATATATTTTCTGGATCTAATCACCAGCTATGTTCCCCTGAACTCCTTGAAACCTTCACCAAAAACCACAGGCCATATTGACTCCTGCATTTTCTGGTCTCTGGAAATACACATTATCTGAACCTCACAATCTATCATTCTATTTGCCAATTTTTGTCATGGCTTCTTTCTTTGTGTGTGCACCGGGGCTGGGGATTAAATGCGGGACCTCATATGTGGGAAGCCAGCACTCAATCAGTTAGCCACATCAGCTTCCCTGAGTTCGTTTTTTTCATTTGTTTTGCTTGTTGTTTGTCCTTTTGTTTTTTTCAGGAGGCACCAGGAAGCAAACCCAGGATCTCACATGTTGGGGGCAGGAGCTCAGCTGCTTGATCCACATCTGCTCACCATGGCTTCATCTTGATCTCCAATAAGATATCAAGCAAATAAAGCTGAAGCTTTCTCATGGTCAGTCATAGGTCAGTGTTGTATCTAACAGAAACATAAGTCCACAATTCAGAAATACACTTAAAAATACCTTAGAGGAGCAGATGTAGCTCAGTGGGTGAGCGCCTGCTTCCTATGTATGGGGTCCTGGGTTCAATCCCTGGTATCTCCTAGAAAAAAAAAAATACCTTAAATTTTTACTGAGATCTTTCAAAGAGACACAGTGACTATCCTAGAGATCTTCCTTGCCCATCATTATCTCTGAAATCTTTGTAACAGTTGCTCAACTATTACTCCTCTTTCCCTTTCACTTACACTTTGTACCCTTAAACCTCTAGTCCAGGGGTTCTTAACCTTTTTTGTTCCATGGACCCCTTTGCCAGTCAGGTAAAAACCATGACCCCTTACTAAGTCAACACTGTCCTCTATATTATTTAATAAATATTTCACACCTGCACCAACATGTTCCCATAAGAAAAATGTTTTTTTTTTTTATTTCAATTCAAGCTCATGGACCCCTTAAGAACCCCTGCTCTAGTCCATACTGTTTTCTATCTCTCTCATTATCTCCTACCTCTCAACCCTGAATTTATTATTTTTCAGGAAAAGCTCTCTGCCCCTTCAAGATGTCAATTTAGACTTCCAAAAGTATATCCAAGACATTTACCAGAGCAAATTCCCAGACCCTGGCATTGTTCAAGCAAAGAGAACCCTTCCTTCTTAGAAGGTAGAAAGGCTATCAGTAATCACCAGGTTAATTTTTGTTGCTCCTGTTATACTTTCTCCCTGGTTAAACTTTGGTGGGTCTCTCCAAAGAAGGACATATACTACCTGTTATGCCAAGGGAATTTCCCGTGACATACCAAACCTCTCCTACCTTTCTCCTTCTCCAGTGGGGTTGGAACGTTTGTCTTAAGGGCAAGCATCATTATCAAATGGATTGAGCCAGAGATTGGACTCTGTAGCCTGAAGCTTCAGCAACATTCCCTCTACCATCAGAAAAGCAATGATTTCCATGCCTCTGAGTTCCATACCATGAGTAGGAGAATATCAGAGGAGTTCCCTGCTTACATCAGCCCATTCTTCTAGATACTGTGTCCTCTGCCAGAAAGAGATAATCTGGTCACCCTGTTGCTTTTCTCACAGTTCTATGGTGCTGCTGGATGTGGCACTGGAGACTCCTCAGGACACTTCAGTTCTACATAGCCCAACCCCTGGAGACATCCACCAGAGGAAACATCCACAGCAGCAGACCAAGAGAGAAAGAAAATGAACAGACCAATATGGTAAATGGAAAGTCTGTTTTTATGAGTATGCAGGGCACACCCCCAGAAACTTTCTATAATATTGAGGGCAATTTTAGAAGATGCAAGGTTCTAGCAATGGAAGCGGAGTAAGTACTGAGCTAGAAATTCAATGATACTGTTTATATGATTCCTATTTTATTCCTTAGCTGTGCAACTGGGAAAAGGAGAATTATGTGAAAAATGGAATAGCAAAGTTTCCCTCAAAGGGCTCCTGTAGAAATTATTACATAATGTGTGAAAAATATGAACATAGGACTTGGCACATAGTAGGAGCACAACAACTGATAACCTCTCTCTGTTCTCCTTCCCAACCCTTCAAGAAAAGGCTCCATATCTTCTAAGGATTTATTCATTCAAAAAATATTTGCCAGGCATTGTATTAGTCTGGGTTCTCCAGGAAAACAGAACCAACAGGATATATATTTACAGGTTATGATGCCTAATTGTTTGGTCAAGGAAGCATTGGCCTGATTGTTACTGTGAGGATATTTTGTGGATTTAAACAATCAGTCAGTTGATTGCATCTATGGTTGAATTTCATCTATTAATACAATCAACTGAGGAGATTACCTTCAACAATGAGAGAAGTCTTATCCAATCAGTTGAAGGCCTTAAAGGGAGAATTGATTATTTCTGCAGTCAGAAGGAAAAATTTACATCTCTACTGCAGCCAGCCAAAAACCTTCATCGGAGTTCCCAGCTTGTGGCCTGCCTTATAGAATTCAGACTGCCCACAGTCACATGAGCCAATTCTTATCATGAATTTCATTATATTTAATATTTATGTAATATTTACATTTTATATATATATATTTATATATATATATATATATATATATATATATATATATATGGTTCCCTAGAGAACACTGACTAATGCAAGTATTTACTAGGCAGTGGAAATACAGTAAATAGGACAGAAGTAACTATACCTCTTACCAAAGAGTTGGGCACAGAGCAGGTACTTAAAAAAACAATCCCTAGAAGCCCCAACTCAGACAACCCTCCACTGGAATCCTCATATTCCAGAGAGCTCTAACCAGGATTTACTGTCACATGAGGTAGTTAATGTTGACTTTATGCTTAATGATAACCAAGATATGGAAATAAAAATAGGTGTCATAGAGAAAAAGAAATGTATGAGAGACTTCATTTGAAAACCAATTGCTCAAATGTCTATCCAAACCAATAGGAAGAAAATTCCAGGAGGGGTGACACCAACCTTCTACCGTACCAGACTATGCCATAGTCCATTATAAATAAAGTGGGAAAGAGGCAAATGAAAGTTTTCACTGCTGAGATTTTTCATAGCTGTGTGTATATCATTCAGGTCATACAAGTTAATTTCCATCATAGCTGATAATAAGTTTTATATGGGGCCAGTTTGCAACTGGATTCCATTTAAACAAAGGATATTGAATAAAATGAGTCTTTAAATTTTAAAACATACCTATTTCTAAAATATACCAACATATTACTATAGTAAATTATGATTTGATTTTTTTGTCTTTTTAAACTTTATTTTTAAAGAAGTTTTAGATTACAGAAAAGTTACATCAAAAATATGGGGGATTCCCATATACCTCACCCTCTCCCCCTCTCACATTTTCCCCTAGTAATAAGATCTTGATTTAGTGTGGAACATTTGTTGCAATTGATGAACAAATACTGAAGCATTGCTACTAACCATGGTCTATAGTTTACATTATGGTTTACACTTTGCACTGTACAATTTTATAGGTTTTGACAAAATGTATAATGGCCTGTATCCATCATTGTAATATCATGCAGAACAATTCCAATGCCCTAAGAATGCCCTATGTTCTAATTATTCTCTTTCCACCTCCCCCCAGAACCTCTGGTAACCACTACCTTTATATCAATGTTACCAGTTCTTCCATTACTACAATAATAATAAGTCCATTTTGGTCCATGGTTGCATTCTCCCTTTATGTTTGTTCATTCCTCAAACTTGAGGCTTTTGGGATGGTGATGCCCCCTCTGCTTCAGACTGAGATGGGCCTTAGATCTTATGGAGCAGATGGAAGGAACTGTTTTGCTTGCAGTTGTAGATACTCTTTGCTTTTTGTGATAAGGATTGTCCACCATCATCATTTTGTTAGTTGTCCTGGGCAAGTCCAATGAACTGAAGAGTAGGTGTTGGCTGCAACTCTGCTGAGATTCAGGGCTCAACCAGCTTATGAACAGATGGAAGATTTAAGACTCTGGGACATGTATTTAATGGATATAGTGCTAATTATAGGTTCAAATAAAAGGGGTAAAAGAATCATGTGTAGGGAAATTATAATGAGTCTAACTCTGTTACATTGGAGAAATAGGTTATCATATATTCCAAGGTAAGGCTCACAGATGGGGTGCTGATTTCATAGGGTTTTGTGCCTTGCCTATAGTGTCCAGATGTCTCTAGAGCCTTCAGAAGCACCCCAGTTTGAGGATTTGTTTACTGTGACAGTTAGTGAGGTCTGTCTGGGACGTGCATAAGTGTAACCTCTGGAATGACCACCCAACCCACTTTGAAATCTCTTAGCCATAAAAACTCTTTAGTATTTACTTTTTCCTCTTTTTGGTCAAGGTCTTTTTCCAAATGCATTTCTGGTTGGTGCTTGGTAATAATTCCTCTGTGCCAGGGAGGCTCATCCCCAGGAGTTTTGTCCAATGCTGGGAGGAAGGTTGTGAGTGTATTTGCTGAGTTTGGCTTAGAGAGGGGCCACATTTTAGTAACAAGGACGTTTTCAGGAGGTAACTCTTAGGAAATAGATATTATTAAGCTAGGATTCAATTTTACAAGAATAAAGTTAATAAGTATAAGCATTAGTATTGAGGGCTTGGCATATTGGTCCGTTTTCTTTTATTAGGCACTGCCTATATACTCTAGAGATTCTTACCACTCTATTATAGAATGGAGCAGGACTCCCCAAGATGGATATTTAATATTTTGTTGATTAGTGTGTAAGTCTCCACCCACTGAGATAACACCCTATGACCACATGAACACATTCATATTCCATAGAGGCATGCCCCAGGCCCACTCTTCACCTTCACCACACATCCTCCCACCACCACCACCCTGCACTAGCGACACACCCCTGACATAGTTGCCAAAAGAACACACACACAATTGTAAATTATGATTTTTTACGCTCTTAAAATCTGTTTGGGGGAACCATCTGTGGCTCAATTCGTAGGGCTCCGGTTTACCACATGGGAGGCCCTGGGTTCAGTTCCTGGGGCCTCCTCGAGTGGGCAGACCACCTCAGGAAGGCAAGCCGCCGCGGGCAGGGCAGGCCGCCACCGGCAGGGCAAGCCGCCGCGCGGTGAGCTGACTTGGCGGGTTGCTGCAGCGGGGGGAGACAAGCAGACACAGAAGAACGCAAAAAAATAAATAAATAAAACATAAAATAAAAAATCTGTTTGGCACAGGAGGGCCCATAATACAGACCATGTCTTATGTCTCACATTACAAGAAAACATTCTTTCAGTCAATAAACATGTATTATGTGCCTGATTACCACTTAATAGATACCATTCTATTCTTTGGAGAGATAATGATGACTGAGACAAAATGTCATATGATGTGTAGTTAGTAGGCTAGTGTGAGAATAAGGGATTGTGAGAAAATGATGGAGTAGGAAGCTCCAGGAATCAGTCCCTCCACCAGAACAACTATTAAATAGGCAGGAACTGTCTGAGTCAACTATTTCAAAACTCTACAGTCCAGCGGAACAATGTGTAGCATCCAGGGAAGAGCAGGAGGAAAAAGCTGGTAAATTACAGTAATACCAGTAAATTGTTCTCTCTGTATGGTAGTTACCAGCACCCATCCCCCCACTCTTACAGCAGGTTGCAGGGGGGTGAGGGGGATAGAGAGAAAGGGTCCCAGCCCCTGGCATAGTTTGCTGGTACCAGAAAGGGACATAAAAATCCACTTCCTCAAGACCTGGGGTGGGCAAGGCCAATTAATGATCACAGCTTTTGATTAGAAACTTTGGGTTGCTGGGGGCCTGGCTCTGAGGATGGCCATTGTTAGAACCTACCCCTCAAAGGCGACGGAGGAGACTTAAAGACTGTATGCTTCCTCAGAGCTGCTGGGAACAGTTGAAGAGCTGCATCTATTGGGCAGGTCTAGAAAGTGCAGCTTTGGGGAGCTGTGGAAGAAGGTCCTGGCACCCTTCCTGGCTTCTCCCTTCCCTCATCCTCTCTTCAGGGCAGTTTGGAGCCAGTGTGTGCCCCCTTTGTAGGTGCATGGCCTTGTTCCAGTTGGGAAAGACTGACTTGAGAAACTCTGCTCCAGTGTGCCCAATCACCCTCCCAGAATTTGCCCTCCAGGCAAAAACAGCTTAAGACAATGAAAGTGGTGTAAGAAATAACTGAGGCAGAGGCCTGGGGTAAAGGCTTATTTGCTTTAAATCTACCCATGCAACACCCCCAAAGAAGGAGAAGATCTGTCTCCTGGGAAGTAGAGGGGGCATTCAAAGTCCTGTAAATAGGGGAATACCTAAACAACTAGTAAGCACAAACCCAGGACAAGACACAGGCCTGAAAAAGACAGGGAGGACCCTGCACTTTGCATTCACCTTGGGTGGACCTTCCTGAGAGGAGGGCTTACACTCAAGGAAATCTTTGTCATATCACTAGCTTGTTACAAAATTAAGAAACAGACATCTCAGAGGATAAAGCCCAGAGTTAAGATTTTAAAATATATTTTTTA